>JAYESA010000004.1:189199741-189442241 GCA_036927795.1 Iris macrosiphon
TATTTGGAGTTGCTTTCAGAGTTATGTACTTTGCTCCAGTCCTGACTGGGCATATTTTTTCCAGAGGATCCTGAGGATTATTGCCGGATGTTCTACGGGCCGGGTGTTGACGAGTGTTGTGACCCCGAGACTGAGGAGGAGCCCGACGAGGAGACGCCGTTAGCGCCCTAGTTAGCTAGGTGGGTTTCCTGGGTTGTTCCCAGTTGTTATTTGGATGATTGTACTTATTCTTTGATGCTATGAGATATTGTAGACTATTATAGACTTGGACTGTATTTTGGATATTGTCTTGCTCTCTTTGGTTCTGGTTTCCTTTTGCTATCATATCGTGCTTTTATTCTTCTCCTAGTTATTGTGATTGAGAGATTATATATATATTGCGTGGTTGTCCTCCTTTTGGAGAGGATTATTCATATATATATTGTATGGTTGCCCTCCTTTTGGAGAGGTTATTGACAGATTTTTGTGAGCTATATAGATAGTTGGTTGACCTAGAACGGACCTTACAACATTCTACCGCCGATTCTGTGGCGTAGGCTGGACGTACCCACGACTCTGCCCGATTTCTTGGGTGCGGGTCGTGACACCTTTTTGGTGGCGGCCCATACAGGTCTAGTTTTTAGGTTTACCTGTAATAGGATATAGGCTGAGAGAGTGTGTGCTCAATCACAACTAGGACTCTTCCTGATTTCTTTTGCTATCTTTAATTTTCCTGAAATTGTTTTCTTTTGCAATATTACTGTCCTTCTTTGATGATATCGTTTCTTGTACTGTATTGACTTCTTTTGATCTGTGTTCAGGATGCCTCCAAAGACCAGATCTTAGCGCACCGTCCCAGCAGCTGCCACCGGGAGGTCTGCCACCTCTTGTCCTGCTCGACTTCGGGCAGCCGCTACCGCTCCACTCGCCACTCCTGCGGTTGAGGGAGTGTCTGTTTCTCTCGGAGATCCCCTTACTCCCATTGATCTGAGAGTTACCCCAGTTATTCCGGTGGTACCTCCTCCACCACCGCCTGCACCAGTTGATGCCACGCAGTTGTTCGCGTTCTTCCGAGAGATGATGGACGTGCAGCACCGCCAGGTGGACGTTATGAGGATAGGCATTGAGAATGCTCATCAGGTGGCTATGACAGCGGTGGACAGAGTGGCTCAGATCCAGCCACAGGCAGAGCATGCTCTGCATCCTAGGCGGGGCACTATTATCGACTTCCAGAGGATGCGGCCCAAGGAGTTTCGGGGTACAGAGGGGATCCTATACACGGACGACTGGATCGAGCACATCAAGGGCATCTTCAGGCTGGCGATGATCCCAGCTAGTATACAGATCGAGGCAGCGGGCAGCCAGATGTTCGATCTTGCCCTTACATGGTACCGTACGGATACGCGGATAGCAGCACCGGGACTGACTTGGGAGGCTTTCAAGAAGCTTTTCAAGGAGAAGTTCTTCCCGGATGTGGCTCTCAGTGCTTTAGAGAGCCAGTTTGAGGCGTTCGTCCAAGGGACCATGCTAGTGGACGAGTATGCAACAGAGTTCTGCCGTCTGGGCAAATTTTTGGAGGGTTTGTTTGAGGCAGCGAGGGCGCAAAAGTTCCACAAGGGTTTGGTCATGGCGGTCAAGTCCTTGACTAGGAGTGACCGCGAGGCGACCTTCGAGCAGATTGTGAGCGACGCTCAGAGGGCTGAGGACGACTTAGAGCTGAAGACCAAGAGGAGCAGAGACACTTCCGGAGTAGGCAGCAGTGCAGGCCCAGCCAAGAGGCCATTCCAGCAGACCTAGCAGCACCAGGGTCAGGGTCGTGCGCCCTTCCGGCAGGCGCCCCAACAGCAGAGGCAGGGACAGCAGCAGGGCCAGAGGCAGCCCATCATTTGCCCTTTCTGTAAGAAGCCAGGGCACGGATGGGACATTTGCAGAAAGAGGCTGGGCAGATGTTTATTGTGTGGCGCAGCAGATCACCAGCTGAAGGATTGCCCTTCAGCACTTGCTCGTACAGCTCAGGGCGGAGGAGCCGCCCAGAGGGGACCAGCCAGAGCACCTGCAGCTCAACAGAGAGTACAGCCTTTGCAGACTCAGCAGCAGAGGTTCGCCCAGCACCAGCAGCAGCACCGAGGAGGACAGCAGGGGCAAGCTTTTTCCCTGACCGTAGACGAGGTCGAGCCCGTTGGTAATGTGATCTCAGGTTCTGTTCTTCTTGATTCCATTCCAGCACTTGCTTTATTTGATTCCGGTGCTTCCTATAGCTTTGTGTCTGTATCTTTTGTTGTTAGACACCATCTTGTTGCTAAACCTTTAGCTAGACTCTGCAAGATCATGACCGGGGGTGGTATCATCCTAGTTAGTGATGTCTGCAGAGACCGGAGAGTTACCTTGGGAGGCCGGTAGTTGAGTGTGTGCCTACTCGTAATGCCACTTCTGAGCTACGATATTGTACTCGGGATGGATTGGTTGAGTATGCATTATGCTAGTATAGATTGTCGTGGAGGCAGAGTGTTGTTTAGTCCGCCGGGTGAGCCAGGATTTCAGTTTGCCAAAGGAGCAGCGGAGCAGAGCGAGGGAGTCTTCTGCGGAGCCCTGGTGGTAGAGCCAAGGTTGCTACATCCACTGATAGAGGAGTATATGGATGTCTTTCTGGAGGAGTTGCCAGGGTTACCTCCGGACAGAGATGTGGAGTTCTCTATAGACTTGGTGCCAGGCGCGGAGCCGATATCCCAGCACGTCTATAGAGTCAGCAACAGTGAGCTGATAGAGTTGAAGAAGTAGGTGGATGAGCTTCAGGATAAGGGATTTATCAGATCTAGTTCTTCCCCGTGGGGTGCTCCGGTACTTTTTGTGCCGAAGAAGGATGGGTCGATACGGATGTGTATCGACTACAGGGCTCTGAACAACCTCACAATCAAGAACAAGTATCCGCTGTAGCGTATTGATGATCTTTTTGACCAGTTGAGCGGAGCGAGGGTGTTTTCCAGGATTGATCTGAGGACAGGCTACCACCAGGTGAAGGTCAAGAAGGAGGATATTCCGAAGACAGCTTTTTGGACCAGGTATGGACAATATGAGTTCATGGTGATGTCGTTTGGGTTGACTAATGCCCCGACAGTGTTCTTGAATCTGATGAACAAGGTGTTCCATCAGCATCTGGACAGGTTTGTGGTGGTGTTTATAGATGATATCTTGGTGTATTCGAAGACCCCAGAGGAGCACGAGGAGCATCTGAGGATAGTGCTGGAGACTCTCAGGAAGGAGAAGCCTTATGGAAAGCTTTTGAAGTGCAAGTTCTTCCTTGACAAGATTGAATTCCTTGGTCATGTGGTGACTGGAGAGGGGATCTCGGTGGATCCGAGGAGGATTATGGCAGTTGAGGCATGGAGTGCTCCAAGTTCAGTAGCCGAGGTCAGGAGTTTCCTGGGTCTGGCAGGTTACTACAGGAGATTTGTTCAGGATTTTTCCCGTATTGCAGAGCCGTTGTCCAGACTGACTCGGAAGGACGTGGAGTTTGTTTGGTCAGAGGAGTGCCAGTGTAAACCCCCTGAATTTTCAAAATTTTAAAAACTGGATTTTTCACAATTTTCTGAAATTTTCTGGGAATTTTCTGTAATTTAAAAACAGGATTTTAATTATTCAATGATTTTTAATTGATATTAAACAGTATTAAAATATTATGAAAATAATATTTTTGGATGTAAAATAAAAAACTGGACTTAGGGCAATTTTTCTGGAATTTATTGGGCCCCAGACCTATTTTTTAAATGCCTAAAAGTATTTATTTATTTAATTATTTATTTATTAATTAGTTTCTAATTATTGATTTTTATTATTAATATTATTATTATTTTCTTTTCTTTTTACCCAGCCCGTTGGGCCGGCCCAGCCCAGCCCAACAGACCCAGCCCAACCCGAGCCCTAGCGGGTCGGGTCGGATCCAACAGACCCGACCCGGACCCGCAAACCCGCCCAGCCTATCCCCGCACGACCCGCACAACCGCCCGCTTCTGCCGCCGCTCCCCGCGCCTCCGGCCGCGCCGCCCGCCGCTCCGCCTGGCCCTCACCCCCACGACCTCCGCCCCGCTCGGCCCCGCTCCCTCTCCTCCGCCCTATATATATACCCCTCCCCCTTCCTCTCCGGCCATCGCTCCTCCCCACCACGCCGCCGTCCCGCCTCGCCGCTGCAGCCACGCCGACCCCGCCGCAGCGCCGCCGCCCAGCTCCCCCTTCCTCCTCCTCCATCCGCCTCCTTCCCCGACAGCAGCATCAACAGCAGCAGCGGCCGCGCCGCTCAGCCGCCTGCGCGCCGCCGCGCCGCCTCCGCCCGCGGCCACTCGTCCCCGACCTAGCCTCCGGCCGGCCTCCCCCGCCGCTGTGCCGCAGAGCCGCCGTCTCCGGCCGCCTGAGAGTCCAGAACCCTAACCCTAACCCTAATTCCTAAATCCGCGTGTCCGACACGTGTCGGACACGATTCGGACCCCGGTTTTGGGTCCCCTTCAGGTGCGTGTATCTTTTTGCTCGTAGCTCCGTTTTTGATTCCGCAAATTGTGTTGCGAAGCCTGTATGACCCTCTCGGTGCCCGGACAAACCGCTCGGGGCATCGCGTCCTGTGGTGATCGCACACAGCGATCCAAAAACAGGAAAAAACCAGACCCTGTTTCACCCCGGAACTGAGTACGTCCCGCCAAACGGGACGACTTGGTCGCGCGCGGTCTTCACAGATACGTGCGCCTCGTCGATACGGACGTGTGGAATTTCGCAGAAGTCGATTCGGGTGTGCGTGCACACCGAAATCAACGCGTATCCGCGGACATCGCCCCGTATCCATCTTTTCTGCAATTCGACCTAACTTTGTGTACACACGTCGGATCGAGACGAAACTTGCGCCATCGGACTCGTAGCGATACGCTGGTCCTGTGGGTCAAGTTTGGTTCGATTCTGAGAACGTTGACGAAATCGCGTGTCGTGGGCCCCACAGGCCCCGCTCGACGGGCGATTTTGTGATCGGCTCATCGGAATTCAATTCTGGAAGTTCCGTTGGGTTCGTATCATCGTTCCTGACCTGTTGACACTAAGTTTGGTGAATTTGGAGACCGTTGACCCGGACGCGTTTTTCGGTGCAAAGCGGGCCCACCGGTGGACCCCGTTTTGGCCCGAAACTGCCGTTTCTGCCCTTGTCTCCAAATTGGACCCAAGGACAGGCATTTCTAGCTGATTGATATTTTTTGGATCTGATGGTGATGTTTGTTTCAGCAATCGGAGTACCGCCTGCAATTCCAGCTGAAGTCAGAGCCGCAATTGGAACAGGAACCACAGGCAAGTGTACCTTGCCAAAACTTGCAGTTTTGTTACCTATTTCTTGGACTTAGTTATATATCAGTGGGCAAGTAAAGCTTGTCAAATTCTCAGATAATTCTGGTTAAAGTATTTACTTGATTGCTTGTAGTTTCATAAGTAACTTGCTTAACTGCTCAACCCAGGACACCTGACACTCTTCATGTGATGGAATTGCCTGAGATATACCTGGTGATTCCGTATAGGTTACATTTTTCATGTCATTACAGTTTACATGCTTAGATTCTATCCTGACTCATTGTATTAGTTCAATCTTGCGTGGCTTGTACCTGATATTTCTGGAACTGTGACGTGAGATTACATGGGGTGGGGAGAGTATTACCATATCAAGGCTGATTATAATATAAATAATATTATCTGGAGGTGTCCTAGTCTCTGATACAGAGCTTTGGCACAAGTTCTGGCTCTTCGAGAAAATACTGCTATGGTTTCTTAGACACTGATCCTGTAGTAGTCTCAGCCTGAGTATGACTAAAACTCTCACTTGCATATCACTAGCTGGTTTACATATTTACCCTGCTGTTTATTTTATTGCTGCACTGTATATGTTTTGGCTTATATTTTCTGTACCTTGTTATGTCCCCTGAGGACCTGGAATGGACTATGTCCCCAGGTGTAGCCGTAGAGAACTACCCCGAGGTGTACGGTACAAGAGCACTCCTTGGAGCAGAACCCGGAACCGAGGACGAGATAGTTGCAGAAGACTTCTCCTGAGCACCGGCTTCAGCTACAGAGTATTCCCTTTTCAGTATTTTATTTCCAGGCTATGTTTCCTTAAATGTAACAGAATAATTCTCGGATTTGTTTCCCGAGATAACCTTATTTAGTATTGCCTATTTAATTCTATTTGCATTATTTTCGTCATTAATCTGTGTTATTCTGTGGATGAGAATAGTAATACCTGAGACTTGTACTTAGTACTGCTAGACTACAGCTTAAGCATGCCCTGATGGATCCATTAAATTGGGTTGTCCATCGGTGCGTGCTGCTGGCCATTGCTCACGTGCTCAGTCCCTCGTCATTTTGGGACTGGGGTGTGACAGCCAGGTTGACTTTAATGAGCTGAAGAGGAGGTTGACGACAGCTCCAGTATTGACGTTGCCATCAGGTTCTGGAGGTTTCACTATCTATAGTGATGCATCGGGGAAGGGACTGGGTTGTGTGTTACAGCAGAATGGGAGGGTGATTGCCTATGCTTCTAGGCAATTACGTCCTCATGAGAAGAACTAACCTACCCACAATTTAGAGTTGGCAGCGGTCATCTTTGCTCTGAAGTTGTGGAAATACTATTTATACGGAGAGCGTATGGAGATCTTTACAGACCACAAGAGCTTGAAGTATGTGTTTACCCAAAAAGAGCTGAACATGAGGCAGAGGAGATGGTTGGAGTTGATGAAAGACTTCAACATATTATTGCAGTACCATCCAGGAAAGGCGAACGTAGTTGTGGATGCGCTGAGCAGGTATCCGGTAGCTATGTGCCTGACTACAGATCGTTATCTTCTGGCAGATCTAGAGAGCTTGGGCATTGAGGTGATAGTGCCTGGAGTTGAGATACAGATGTGGGGACTGCAGATTCAGTCAGAGTTGGTAGACCGGATCAGGGCTACACAGTTTGAGGATGAGTCCCTGAGGAGCATCAGGACGCAGGTTTAGATGGGATTATCAGATGACTTTACTATTGCTGATGATGGTTCATTGCGGCACGGTACCAGGTTGTGTGTGCCGAGTGGGTCATTGTGGGAGGAGGTTCTTCAGGAGGCGCATCGATCCCAGTACTCTATGCATCCTGGTGCCAACAAGATGTATAGAGATCTGAGAGAGCATGTATGGTGGTACGGGATGAAGCGGGAGGTAGCACGCTTCATATCCTGATGCTTAGTGTGCCAGCAGGTGAAGGCGGAGAGGCAGAGGCCAGGAGGTTTGCTCCAGCCGTTACCCATTCCGGAGTGGAAATGGGAGCATATGACCATGGATTTTGTTTCTGGACTTCCCCGTTCTCCAGGCGGGAAGGAAGCGATTTGGGTCATCGTGGACAGGTTGACCAAATCGGCCCACTTTCTACCATTCAAAGTGGGTACGTCTACAAAAAGACTAGCAGAGATGTATGTGCGCCAGATAGTCAGACTGCATGGAGTTCCTGTGAGCATAGTATCAGATCGGGATAGTTGCTTTACTTCGCATTTCTGGAGGAGTCTGTAGGCTAGCTTGGGCACCCAGCTCAAGTTTAGTAGTGCATATCACCCACAGACAGATGGCCAGTCAGAGAGGACCATTCAGACACTCGAGGACATGCTTCACACTTGTGTTTTGGATTTCAGAGGCTCTTAGGAGGATCACTTGCACTTGGTAGAGTTTGCTTAATTATAACAACAGCTACCAAGCCAGTATCGAGATATCATATTTCGAGGCGTTGTATGGACGGAGGTGTCGTACTCCGTTATCATGGGATGATGTAGGCGAGAGAGATTTGCTTGGCCCGGAGATGGTGGTTGATGCAGCGGAGAAGGTCAAGCTCATTAGAGATAGACTTCGGGTGGCGCAGGACAGGCAGCAGCATTGGGCCGATAGCCACCGGAGACCTTTGCAGTTCGACGTATAGCTTAGAATCTAGATTTTTGTTCTTGTGTTTTCTTATGATTGCTTGTTTTAGACTAAGTGCAGAGACCTTATTTGTGCTAGGTTGGAGATCTAGTGTTCCTGAGGATTTCTCCGACGCGGGGCACTATTCGCTTTGGTGGAGGCGGGAAGCTTAGCCCATGTTTCGTCGGACCCTTCCGTATCCTTGAGAGGGTTGGCGCCGTGGCGTATAGGCTTGAGTTGCAGCCTACGCTTGAGGGAGTTCATGATGTGTTCCACGTGTCGCAGTTAAGACGGTACGTGGCGGATCCCAGTCACGTATTGGATCACTCAGAGATCGTGGTGGACCCTACTCTTAGCTATCCAGAGCAGCCGGTGGAGATTCTGGATCGGCGGGAGAAGGTGTTGAGGAACCAGACTATTCTCTTGGTTCGCGTCACGTGGAGGCATCACTCTCCAGGTGAGTCGACCTGGGAGAGGGAGGATGAAATGCGCGAGCGATACCCCTATCTTTTCGAGCCCTGAGGTATGGTTCTTTTCTTTGCATTCCTGTCCTAGTTTCGTCTTTTAATTTCGAGGACGAAATTATTTTAAGGAGGGTAGGCTTGTCACTACCCGATTCTAGAAAATAGGGTTTTTTTTTTGTGATAAATTGTGTATTGTATTTAATTAATTATATTTATATTTAAATAGTGATTGTATTATTTTTTAATTGATTGTTTTAGGGTATTGGCTAGTCTGGACCCATGTCCGACCCAGCCCACACCCTTGTGAGACCTATTTTTGGATTTTAGAATATTTATTATATTTTTAGTGGGTTAGTTGGAAAAATTTGGAGTTAGTTTGAGTGATTTTGGAACCCGAAACCCAAACCCAAGTGAGAGGAGGGTATTTTGGACATTTGGAGAATTAGTGAAACCCTTTATTAGGTGTGTGGCCGGCCTATTCACAGCCCCCTACCCGTGCACACAGCAGCTCCATCCCCCATTCCTTCTTCTTCACTTCTTCTTCTTCTCCACTACTTCTTTCTTCTTCCTTTCCACTTCCAACTTCAAGTAAGTGCCCTATTCCTCTTCTTTCTTCTTCTATTCTCTATGGTTGCTAACCCTAACCCTACATTTTTCTCTAACCTAGGTGTGTAGAGCCTAGACTTAGTGTAGAGGCTAGATTTGGTGGCTTGGAGCTTGAGGAAGGTGATTTCAAGTGGATCGGAGACTTTGGCCTTGGGATTCCAACTTCCAAGAGGTAAACCCTAACTTTCCCCTTGTTAATTACTCTTATGTAGTATAATTAGTGGTTTAGAACCTTCCTAGACCCTAAGCCTACCCGTGGGAGGAAGTTGGAACTAGTTTGGTTGAGTTTAGAGACTTTGACACTAGGTTTTGTGTCAATTTCGGGTGAAATCCAAATTTGGCCCAATTTTGGGTGATGTCCTAGGTTAAACGGACCTAGGTAGACGTTGTCGGGTGTCTTGAGGGTGAGTGTGTGTCTCCGTTCGGACACGTGAAGTCGTGTCGCGGAGAAACGGGCATTTCGGGCGAATTTGTGGTTTTCGTCGTCAACGGTTCTAAGTGCGTGCGCGTTTTCGCCACGGGCCTAGAATCGACGGGGTAGTATTTTTCTAGGATCTAGGCATCGTGTAGAACCCGTGGGTAAATTTTGGGCCGATTCCGAGTTGGTTTGGTGTGCGTTTCAGGAGATTTTCCGAACCGCACACCGCGTGTTCGTCGAAATAACCGAACGGCCATTTCAACTTGGTTTCCTAGTTTCGGGCTTGTGCGCGCGTTGGGTTAGCATCGGGGAGTGTGTGTTAGAGTTCTTGGGTTATATTTTATATATTTATAGGTGTTAGTGTGCGTAGGGGTCGTTGGACGCGCGTTGGTGGGCGTTGTGTGCGTTGTTGTGTGTTGTGTTGTGTTTTGTATATAGGTGTATATGTGTCTATATGTATATTTATGTGTGTGTCTATATATATTTATGTATATGTGTTTGAATATCTATATATTTATATATATGCTTGTATATATATACTAGTGTGCGTGTGTATATATATGTATATGTAAGAGTGTGTGTGTGTGTTGATATGTATGTATGTATATATATATATATATATATATATATATATATATATATATATATATATATATATATATCTGTGTGTGTGTGCGTGCATATATATATATAAATAGGTGTGTTTATATACATATATAGCTATGTGCGTATATATTTATAAGTGGTTGTGTGTGTATAAATATATATGTTAGTGTGTGTGTGTGTATATATATATATAGAGTTATATATATATATATATATATATATATATATATATATATATATATGTGTGTGTGTGTGTGTGTGTGTGTGTCTTGTGATTGTGTGTATGTGGTCGTGTGTGTGTGAGAGTGCAGCGAGGGGGGGAGGACAGCATGCAGCAGCTGCACAGTAGCAGCAGCAGCAGTGAAATGCAAGAGCAGCAGCAGCAGATATAAGCAAGAGCAGCAGTACAAGCATGCAGCGAGGTAGCTTAGCTAGGTAGTAGAGGGAGAGGTAGTTTGATAGTCTAATAGATAGATTATTAGATAGATAATAGTTAGCTAGATAGATATATATATTGATTACTAGATAGATAGATAATAGATTGATAGATAGTTAGATAGATAAATATATACTAGATGGATACATAGATTGATAGATAGATAGTTAATAGATAGATAGATAGATAGATAGATAGATAGTTATATCTATCTAAGGTATAGATATATATATACCTATAGCAATATATATCTATAGATATCTAGATAGATATATATATATATTTGAGTTGGGTATATATATATGGGTATATGTGTGTATGTGTGAATAGGTATATATATAAATACGTAGGTATGTGTATATATATGTTAGATATATATTTTTAGCCTAGATTATAGCTAGATATATATATATCTACATACTTAAATAGCTAACTAGATAGCCAGTTAGAGGGGTATTGGAGAGTATCTCAATACCTTGAGAATATCAAGGTATCTCAATACCTTGAGATATCCAAGGTATTGAGTTTCGAGCGGGGTATTTGAGCAATAGCCTAGGAATAGTATTGGAGTAATTTTTATATGTATTTGTATATATATTTATGCGTGCTAGCATAGGTTTTGGCGGGTTTAGGCGGGGTGCGTGGCCTAGATCGAGGTATCGGATACCGAGGGTATCCCGGTATCTCGAGGAGGCGAGTTTGAGAGTTTACTAGCTTAATGAGCTAAGTTTGACCTAGAATTTCAGGGGCACCCTAGTTTGACCTAGCTTTGACCATAATTGTCCCCGTTGACCGTAAAGTCAATGTTTGACCTAGTTTTGACCTAGAGTTGACTTTTTGGACCCCGGGTTGACTTTTTGACCCAAATTTCACCGGTTTGACCCGTTCGACCTAGAATATCCCTAGAAGCCTATTTTTAATTATTTTATATCAGTTTAACTCCTTAGAACCCTGTTTAATTCTACTTTTCGTAATAGATTCTTGCGACACCGGTCCGGATCTCGATCCTCATCAGTTGCTCAGGACGTCAGGCGAGTACCTACCTCTGATAGTTTCCATTTCATGATAGCGTTTATATCACCTGTTCTAGAACTGTAATACTTGATTCTGACACATTGTTACACGAGCTGGTACTAGTGGATCCCGTTATGAGATGCTATCCCCCTTACCGTGTTCAGCGGGTACTCTATCACGTGTATTTCATCATGTGCTTCGGATATTGATTCTCATGTGGTATCATGTGCTTCTTGTGCTCTCGCCTTCGTGTGCGCGAGTTATTATCATGTACGTAGCGTGTTGTGGTTGGATCCAAGAGTATTAGTGGGGGAGGGGAGTAGGAGTTGGTTATGTGATCAAAGCCAAACAGTATTCATGTGTATGTCGGTTATGCAACTCACGCATAACGGAGTTATCGTAGTATTTTTCATGTGCAACCTAAGCCGATCACATAACGAACTTGTGCTCAAGGCACTTAGCTAGTATTCATATTTTCTCACCTGTAGTTACTTTTCCACTACTTGTATTGTTCTCCAGTTTACTTTGCAGCTACTTATTCTGCTCCAGCATGTATTTATTTCCTGTTCATCTTGTATACTTTTCTATTGCTCGTCATATACACCTTACCATGTATTTGGAGTTGCTTTCAGAGTTATGTACTTCGCTCCAGTCCTGACTGGGCATATTTTTTCCAGAGGATCCTGAGGATTATTGCCCGACGTTCTACGGGCCGGGTGTTGACGAGTGCTGTGACCCCGAGACTAAGGAGGAGCCCGGCGAGGAGACGCCGTTAGCGCCCTAGTTAGCTAGGTAGGTTTTCTGGGTTGTTCCCAGTTGTTATTTGGATGATTGTACTTATTCTTTGATGCTGTGAGATGTTTTAGACTATTATAGACTTGGACTGTATTTTGGATATTGTCTTGCTCTCTTTGGTTCTGGTTTCATTTTGCTATCATATCGTACTTTTATTCTTCCCCTAGTTATTGTGATTGAGAGATTATATATATATTGCGTGGTTATCCTCCTTTTGGAGAGGATTATTCATATATATATTGCGTGGTTGCCCTCCTTTTGGAGAGGTTATTGACAGATTTTTGTGAGCTATATAGATAGTTGGTTGACCTAGAACGGACCTTACAACGTTCTACCGCCGATTCTGTGGCGTAGGCTGGACGTACCCACGACTCATGCCCAATTTTCCGGGTGCGGGTCGTGACAGCATTGTTTGGATCGCTGTATCGAATATGAACTGTCACGATTGGTGTTGGGCTAATGTAAGGATTTCAAAATCCTAAATTAAGATTTCTTAACATATTTAAAGAAGGCTAAGGGGATTGTCAAAGAGAGTGCTCATTAAGAAGATTTAGGGAGACAGTCCACACAAATCTATGAAAAAGTATATGCTTTGTTTGTAGGCTCCCTCTTGTAAGCAGTTTGAGAAGAATATATGTTCGGGGGTCGTCTACTCTATTCATGGAGATCGTCACATGATTGGTAAGTCAGTTCATTGTTTAATCTTCTTCTTTCTTCTTGAAATTGGTGAGGGGTTGATTCTTCGGACGAAAGAACTAGTTAATATTGCATTCAATCTTCGTATCAACATATATATAGATTGGGATTTGTCTAGGTGCACTATACATTCGTTGTTTGATATATCTTGGCTCTTGCTTAAAGATTGAGGTTCGTTATCATCAAGTGGGTGTTGATGTTGTTTTCACAAGGTATTTTCTAACAATATACATAATAATCATAGGATTACAAAAAAAAATCCCATCTTTTTTTTATTTTATACTTTGTGACACCACTTTTTTTTCCTGAAGTTACTCTTATGAAATACAATGAACTATTATTTACCCACTTTCGTTTTTTTTCCTCTTAACGTTAAGCTTAAAAAAATAAAAAAATAAAATAAAATCCTTTAATCTTAGGATCTGCTTGGATTGAGGGTAAAGAGAGTTAAGTGAGAGAAAAATAAACCCCTACTTGGTTTGAGGGTGGAGGTTTAGGAGCGGGAGTCATAGAGGGTTAGGCGAGGATTTGTTTAGCCTTTTTTGTCTATTTTTTAACCTACAAAGTCGCAAAGTTATTAAGAAAAAATAAAAAAAAATTGTTTAAAAAGTCATAAATATCCCTTATTTGTCCTATAAAATATTATTATCTTTTTTTTTAATTTTCTTACTTTCAACATATTGCTTCGTCTTCCTGTCTTTTAACATGCTGTCGTCCAATTGTGTCGTCTCTTCTCGCTTCCTCTTATTACTCTTTTTTCCACTCAAAACTATATATAATAATGGTACTTTAGTAACTATTATATTTTTATTAATCTTACTCCCACTCAAAACCTTCCATGCAAGCAAAAGTTATTAAACACACCACTTAACTCTCACTACCAGAAAAAGTCAAATTAGCGACGTCAAAAAACGTCGCTAAATGACAAAAAAATGTCGTTAATCATGTTTAGCGACGTAATTAGCGACGTTTTACAGAAGTCGGAAATCGGCATGTCGCTGAAAGAAAAAACGTCGCTAAACGTCGCTATAACCGACGTTTTTTAGCGACTTAAATGTCTCACTAAATTAGCGACGTTTAGCGACGCAGCGTCACTAATTAGCGACGTAAACAAACGTCGCTAAATGTCGCTAATTAGCGACTTATATAGCGACGTGGCAGCGACGTCTTTAATGACCTGGCAGTACTGCCATGTCAGCAATTTGCGACGTACAGCGACGTATTTAGCGACGTTTTTAGCGACGTATTTAGCGACGTTTACTAACGTCGCTAATTAGCGACGTAGTTAGCGACGTTTATAAACGTCGCTAAACGTCGCTAAACGTCACTAAAAACGTTGCTAATTTTACAGAAAAAATAAAAAATATACTCAATTATTTCCAAACTATTATTCCTGTAATTTATGAATTTTTAATTAAAAATAGACCCGGAGCAACCCTCCGTTGAATTCTCTGGGTTCGCCGACCCCTTCGGTGGAACACTCAACACCGGTAAATTAACATCATTTAATATGAATAAAAAGTATCACAGTCATACAATACACACAAATATTATAGACAGACCTGGAGCAACCCTCCATTAAATTTTTTGGGTACAAAATAACACAAAAAATATATAAAATATCACAGTCACACAATACACACAAAATAGAAGTATCACAGTCACACAAAATGCATAATATATAAGTATCACAGTTACACAATGGGCATAATATATAAGTTGTTTGTATCACACAATAACTACAATAAAAGTATATGAAACATTACAGTATCAATCTCGAGGATATCCAATACGCTGTGGCACATACCAGTCCCTCAGATACTGTGCATAAACAACGTCTATGTGATCAATCTCCGCTATGGGTGCTGGGTGACTGGAACTCCCCGTCTGAGATACAACAGATGGTATCTCTTCCTCCTTAACAGTATGAGGCATCACTTCCTCCTTAACAGTAGGAGGTGTCTCTCTCTTGGGTGCCATCTGGTAAGATAGATAAAAACAAAGAATATAATTGATAACAGATATTACTTAAGACATACCCTTAATAATGCGGAATGGAAGAATTAGATGACTCACAAAGAATATAATTGACAACAAATATTAATTAAGACATACCCTCAGCAGCCCTGCCTATAAATTGTTTGTTGCAGTATAATAATGATACGAATCATAAAACATGAGAGTATAATAATGATACTAATCATAAAACTATTCAAACACAAATCTCATACATATGATTTGGTTTATCAGTCACAAGTTGCTTCTTATAACTATCTGTATAAAACTTGTTTATAAACTACACTAATATTGATCACAAATTAGTAGGAGAGATCACAGTTTTTATCACTCACTAGGTGCAAAGCCTCTTTGCCATGGAACAAGAGATATGGGGTTCATAGGAGACTCTGGCCTTTGAAATGTCATTGATCTCAAAACAAAGTTTATAAACAAGTTTTCATGTCCTTGCTGCTACAACTTTTGAGTGCAATTTGAATAAAAATATTACATAATTTTAATAGCTGGCACCAGTTTATATACTATATTTATACTGGATCATCCACATCAAGTATGTCCACAGGAGACCAAATCATTCCAGTTCCAACAACAACTTAGTTTTGCAAAGAAAAAATAGGAAAGAATGACACAACTTTCCAGACAAATAATGGGCATTCAATTGTCCAGTGCATGTTTTGAAGTAAGGCATTCTTCTGAGCTAGTTTATAGATGCACGACAATTAAAAACTGTCAAAACACACTTAATCTTGTTTGGAAGGTCATTAGATACATAAATTGTAGTTTTTTAATAACATGCTATTTTTTTCTTCATGTGTTGTGTCCATATCTGTAATTACTGATAGGTGTCATGCAAGCTAGGGTGAGAGAGAGTGATGGGTCTGAGTTCAAAATGCAGTCTAAAGTAACATGGTAAAAGCACAATATTTTCATTCACTTATCAGTTCTATATATGTATTGCACGAAAGGTACTGATGCTGTTTCTAAAAATTGGTTGGCAAAATATAGGATGACTAATTTCATTAACATCAATAACTATTTGAGCACTAAATGTCTCTTATATTCTCACTCTCAGTTTCGATCCTAGAAACATGATTAGTTCTTTAGGTAGACAGCAAAAATATAGGATTAAGTTCCGTAAAGTTGGGAGCAACCACTAACACCAAAAAAAATAAAAAAATAGTATTGGAAGTTAAATTTTTAATTTTATTATCTTCTCATTACCTTTGCATTAGAGAACACTTTTCTATCTCATTGTCTTATGTAAATATAATTTTGCCACATAGGAAAGATATTGTCTTGTGCCTAATGCCACGTAGGAATCACAGTAAAAAATAAGACAATAGGGTTGAAGATGCTCTAATTATCCTCCATTTTATAAAAAAATGTATTCCTATTTTTTCCTTGAGTGAATTGATAAGAGCGCAAATTTAAATTGAACGCTTCTATGTAAACCGCATCGAAAAACCGACGCATGAACCGACACCATGTGTCATTTTTTTTTTAGGAAATAATACAACTACGAACACTACAGATATATAAATACTTCTACTGAGTCTTTAATTAGCTTAAAAGAATAAGTTTCATTAAACACTTTTTACTTGCATTCTCAAACGCAATTGAGTGAAAAGCTATGATGCTTGTTTATCAAAATAAGCAAAAAATAATAGCAATAGTATGAAAAAGACACGCTCTGCAAAATGGACACCTGGCTCCTCAAATGAACTAAAACTCAAATCAGATCCATGAAAGAAGAATGGACCCTTAATCCTGATCAAAAACCCTAACCCTAACCCCAGGTCAAAAAACCTAACCCTAACCCTAACCCTAACCCTAGGTCCTCATTAGTGTCTGTGTTTGTGTCTGTGTCAGTGTGTGTGTGTCGTGTCTGTGTCAGTGTCACATGTGTGTCCTGTGTGTGTGTGTGTGTGAGAGAGAGAGAGAGAGAGAGAGGGTTAGGGTTTACCTAGAGGAGGAGGAGGAGGAGGAGGAGGGGGAGGACGCGGCCGGAGGGGGGAGTACGCGGCTAGAGGGGGGGTCGCCGGGAGGGAGGAGGGGGCGCCGGAGGGAGGAGGGGAGCCGGAGGGGGAGGATGCGGCCGAGGGGGATCACCGGAGGGAGGAAGGAGGAGCCGGAGCGGGAGAGATCGAGAGCGGATTTGAATTTTGGGAGAGGGAGAGGGAGAGATCGAAGGAAATGAGGGAAATCAGCCCTAAGTAAAAAATTTAGCGACGTTTTAGCGACGCCAATAATGACGTCGCTAATTTAGAATTTAGCGACGCCAATAATGACGTCGCTAATTTACGTCGCTAATTTAGAATTTAGCGACGTTTTTAGCGACGTCAATAATGACGTCGCTAATTTAGCGACGTTTAAGACGTCGCTAATGACGTCGCTAAATGTCCAAAATATATACGTCGCTAAAAAATGTCGCTAAACGTCGCTAAATAAAACATATTAGCGACGTTTAGCGACCTAAATTGAACTTATAGCGACTAATCTTTAAAAAATTGAATAAAAGTCGCTAAACGTCGCTAAATGTCGCCAATTAGCGACGTCTAGCGACGTTTTTACATGGAGTCGCTAAATTAGCGACGTTTTTAAATGGAGTCGCTAAAAAAACGTCGCTAATCCCGCTTATTCTAGTAGTCTCTCTCTCTCTCTCTCTCTCTCTCTAATTCAAACAAGATTTATGTATTGACTCCCATTTTCCTTGCTTAACTTTTTTCACTTAACCCCACTTAGTTCTGCTTATTTTTTCTGCCTCCATCCAAGCAGATCCTTATTGTCTTGGCAATGCTACTCTTACAACCAAAAGTTGTTGTAAGAGTTTACAACTGCCATGTGGCTGGCTTCCACTGGAAGAGGGAGGGAGGAGGTGGGGACGGGTAGGACCCATATAGCAGGGCGGTGCCGGCCCTGGGCTCATGGGGTCCGAGACGAACTTTCAAAATGAGACCCACATACAATATAAAAAAGTATAAAACAAAAGTAAGATAAAAAAATGTATACACCAATATTTGAACTAGAAATCTCTTGTATGCAAATCTAACATAATAACCACTACACCATAATTTTTTTGTGTTAAGAATAGCCTATGGTACATGCTAGTTTAATTTGTGGTACAAAATTATTTATATATTTAAACTAAATATTTTTTGCGTCCTTCAGATCTATGAAGTTATGGACGATCATTCTGACTGTCTTGGACTAAGATCGGCCCATTAGCAGGGAGTGAGGTTGTAAAAATGTTGTAAACATATGGTTGTAAACTTAGCATTATTGTATTGTATTTTGGGTGAGTTCAAAGAACGAGAAAAAACCAAAGCGCTTAAACATTAGATAAGGAAAAAAAAAATGGTTTGGTAACTGTCAACAATTGACTCTTTCGCTTGAAACAAAAGTACTGAGCTTCATTAGATATAGTTTCCAAATTGGACAACATTTTTTTGTGCGTCATTGCTTCACTCATGCAGCTCACGACACAACACGTACAACACAACACAACTGGACATCCAACACAATACCGGACTCTTCTTTCACGACTTATTCCAAGCAAGTAACCATATCCTCACTACGTCTCTTTGAGTATATATAAATAAGAAAATGCTAAAATTTTCTCAAATTTTACTCCTCTTCCAATTCGATCGTCTAGTGTTCTATTTCTATTCGTTTGAATATACATACGAATCCATTTTCAAAACTATCGATAAATAAAAAATTATTACGTAACGGCAGAATAGAATCTGCGGAATGAATAACATCACTCATATAAATATAATAAAAGCACTTCTTCATCTTCGAGAAAACACGTACACGCCAGCAACATCCTACATCACTCATCAAGAGCTAGTCGAGCCACATAGTTTCAATCCATAGCATGGGAGAAGAAGCAGCAACAGCAGCAGCCCATGTCCTCCTAGTCTCCTTCCCCGCCCAAGGCCACATCAACCCCCTCCTCCGCCTCGCGAAGCGCCTCGCACACAAGGGCCTCCTCGTCACCTTCACCTCCACCCACGACATCGGCAAGAGGATCCTCCAAGCCTCCACCAACACCTCCGCCCCCGGCTCATCGAGCCCCGTCGGCCGAGGTCGCCTCCGCTTCGAGTTCTTCTCCGACGGATGGGAGGTCGACCACGAGCCCCGCCGCCACGACCTCGACGCGCTCACGGCGCAGTGCGTTGTTAACAACCCCTTCATCCCCTGGGCGCTCGACGCCGCCGAGGAGCTCGGCATCCCTTCCGCGGTCCTCTGGGTCCAGTCCTGCGCCGTCTTCTCCACCTACTACCACTACTTCCACTCCCTAGCCGACTTCCCTCCCGATATCGGCTCCGACGTGTCGCTCAGCCTCCCGGGCCTGCCGGCACTTAAAGCCGAAGACCTCCCATCGTTCCTCCTAGAATCCACCCCTTACAGAGGCTTGAAAGACGCGATCCTCTCGCAATTCAGTAACATTCGCAAGGCCGAATGGGTGTTCGCCAACACCTTCCACGAGCTCGAGCGCGACGCCATCGACGCCGTCTCGAAGCTCTCCCCGATCATTCCCGTAGGTCCATTGGTCGATACCGAGAGCTCCGACGTGAAGGGAGACCTGTGGAAGGCGGAAGAGTGCTGCATGGAGTGGCTCGACGCGCAGCGGCCGCGGTCGGTCGTGTACGTCTCGGTGGGAAGCGTGGTCGTGCTGAGTAGCGATGAGATGATGGAGATGGCGCGCGGGCTGGAAGGGTGCGGCCGGCCGTTCCTCTGGGTGGTCCGGAAGGACTGCCAGCACATGCTGCCGGAAGGGTTTGCGGGGGACGTAGAGGGGAGGGGGGGTGGTGGTGGGGTGGAGCCCGCAGGACAGGGTTCTGGCCCACAGGGCGGTCGCGTGTTTCGTGACGCACTGCGGGTGGAACTCGACGCTCGAGCTGCTTACGTCGGGCGTGCCGGCGGTCGCGTACCCGCAGTGGGGGGACCAGATGACCGACGCGAAGTTTCTCGTGGACGTCTTTGGGGTCGGGTTGAGGCTCGGGGCTCCGGTGGGGAGGGAGGAGATCGGGAGGCATATCGCGGAGGTGACCGAGGGGGAGAAGGCCGAGGGGATCAGGAAGAGGTGTTGGGAGTTAAAGGAGGCGGCGACGAGAGTGGTGGCAGATGGAGGGTCGTCTGATTTGAATGTGCAAGCTTTTGTCGATGAGATCAGGAGGAGAGCTTGTGGTGGAAGAATGATTATGTAACTTTAGTACGTCGGATCACGATTTTTTTTTTCCTGGAAAACAACTTTATTTAAAATGTAGTAGAATTCAGATGGCCATTTCATCCATTATACATAAGGGAGGTTCCTCAAATAGATATGTAGAACCAGTAGAATCATGAAGCAAAAATTGATTTGCTAAGGAATGAGCAACACTGTTGGCTGTACGAGGAGTAAACTTGAATGAGATATTGCTGCTTCCAGAAGCTATTGTTCTAGCCTCCTCCATGACGTGCCTAACTCGCCATGGAACATCCAGATTTGTATTATTGATAGTGTCAATCATTACTTTGCAGTCTCCTTCAATGATCAGGTTGTCAATCCTTTTGATCCTACTGAGTTGTAAAACAAGAGATAAAGCCAGGCCCTCAGCTTCAATAGGAGTTCCACCTTGCTTAGATAATGCTATGGTGCCCATGAATATTCCTTCACTGCCTCAAGCACAGCAGCGCCTGCCATCTTGGAATTATAGTAGCCTCCATCGAAATTTATCTTCCAGAAACTTGCATTTACATATGGTATCATCGTTCAGAAGATCAGTATCAGTTGGCATAGGATTTAAGTTGCTTCCTTCATATTTATCCCGACATCTATCCGATTCAGAGATAATAGCAGCAATGTTCATGTTTCTTTGTTTGAAAATGAACTCATTCCTCGACTTCCATATCTGCCACTTGATGTAAAAGCGAGCCGTGATGCGTTCATAGTCCCCCTCATCTAGCATGCTTTGAATGAAAGATGCAACAGTTGAATCTTGCTGAATATGTCGATTTGAAGGATCCATTTTCTTCCAAATCCTGCATAAGAACAGTGCAACAGAATATGGTCGTTAGATTCAATATTTACCTGACAAATGGAACATGTCGGATTGAAGCTTCCAATTCGATGATGAATATTCTCTGCAGTAGCAATGGTGTTGGTATTCCCCCTCAAGATAAATAGAATAACTCTTGGACAAATGTGATGAAACTTCCACAGCTTATTCCAATCTTGCAATTCATATTGCAATCTGAGGACAGGACTCTGATACTGGTTATCATGTATATATCTGTATGCAGTTTTAGATGTCAGAACACCATTATTCGTATGTTTCCATATCAATTTGTCAATCAGGCAGTGAGAATTCAGAGGGATATGAAGGATAGCTTCTTCTTCATGCGGAGGGAATAGTTGATTAATCAATTCCTGTCTCCAACTATAGTTGTTTGAATTGATAAGTTCATTGACCCGAGTTAAAACTTTATGTGCACCATCATACACGTATACTCTGTAGCAGGGTCTAGAGGGGACCCAGGGGTCGAGCCAAATGTTAATATCAACACCACTCCCTACTGGCCAGTAGGTATTATTGATTAGATGAGTTCTGCATTTAAGGAGACTTATTGTAATTAAATTATATGATTAAATTGTACATATAATGATTGGTCCATGTGACTTAGGTCCAAGTTGATATATGGATGTATATATATGTAATATCATGATGAATGAAAGACCTAGATTATTCTCTCCTACTATTTCTTCACATGGTATCAAAGCATGACGGCTAGGACACGATTTCTTTTTCCATAGCGGCGGCAGCGGCGGCGGCGAGTCTCCCTTCGACCGGCAGTATGACGAGCGGTGGCGGCGGCAACGAGTTTTCTACGCCGGTAGCGGCGGCAACAAGGATCGATCCCACCTCCCCGTATTACCTTGGTTCTAATGACAATCCGGGTAATACAATTACGAAAGTGGTATTTCGTGGAAAAAATTATGAGGAATGGTCGAGATCTATTAAGCTTTCTTTAAGGGCTCGACAAAAAGTTGGGTTTATTGACGGATCTATCGATAAATCTACGGAGAATAACAAATTGGAGGATTGGTACTATATCCAATCGATGATTGTGCAACAGATCTTGCACACTAATGACGCTTTGGTAGAAAAAAATATACCCTACTTTGAGGAGACGAAACCGCTGTGGGATTCGCTCAATGACCGATTTAGCGTGGGGAATGGCGCTAGAATTCAACTGATTAATCATTGTTGACAGAGTGTCGCCAAACAAAATACATGTCCGTGGTCGACTACTTCGACCAATTGTAGACCCTTTGGGATGAGTTGGGACTTATGAACCTATTCTGGCGTGCAGTTGCGGCAAATGTACGTGTGATATCCCAAAGAAGCTGCAGAAACGGGTTGATGAGGAGCGCTTTCATCAGTTTTTTTTTTAAATCAATCAGGAACTCTATGACGTCAGCTCGACTTTATTGGCACAAGATACGTTCCCTACTTTGGCGCTTGTTTATCAATCCATGCTATATGAGGAACGATTAATGCGCACGTACACACAAGTCTCCTCTGAACAGGACGAGATTATTATCACGACCCGCACCCGAAAAATTGGGCATAAGTCGTGGGTACGTCCAGCCTACGTCGCAGAATCGGCGGTAGAACGCTGTCTAGGTCACAACTATCTATATCTCACAATAACCTGTCAAGATAACCTCTCCAAAAGGAGGACAACATTACAATATATATACAAACTCAATCACAATAACTAAGGGAAGAGTAAAAGCATGATAAGATATCAACAAAGAAACAAAGAACCAAAGAGAGCAAGTATAATATCCAAAATATACAGTCCAAGTCTAAGAGTCTACAATATCTCACAGTAGTAGCAAAATAAATAATACAGTTATCCAAAACCAACTAGGAACAAACCTAGTGAAACCCACCTAGCTATACTAGGGCACTAACGGCGTCTCCTCGGCTGGGACGGGCTCCTCCTCTATCTCAGGGTCGCAACAATCGTCGACGTCTGGCCCGTAGTAAGTCGGGCAAAAGTCCTCTGGATCCTCTGAAAAATATATCCAGTCAGGATTGGAGCGAAGTATATAACTCTGAAAGCAACTCCAAACACTACCAAAAAAAGTAAAATTAGCGACGCCCAAAAACGTCGCTAAAAGACAAAAAAAATGTCGCCAATCACATTTAGCGACATAATTAGCGACGTTTTACAGAAGTCGGTGATCATTGTTTAACAGTAGATCCTCATTTCGAGCTATTTGGCCTACTCGGCCCAAAGTCATATTATTAAGAAAATCACTAATTCTGGAAGGCCCGTTACCTTCATCAGTTAAGGGCCTAAGACGATCCACCAGGATGGTGTGTTTAGAGGTAGAAATCAGAGCATTCGTCCTTGCCGCACTTCTTGCTGTTTCAAAAAATTCTGTGGCTGCCATTAATCTTTCATGCTCTTCATCGAAACCTTGTTTTGAAAATTTGATGATTCAAAAAAGGGTTCTTCGACGAGCCTATCAAGCTCCCAGAGTTGGTAGGAGGGGAAGAGTTTTATATATTGCCGTTCTTCCCAAATACACCAAACTCTAAATTTGAATATAGTTTGGAATTTAGTGGCGTGAGAAAGTGCCGCCTTGGTGCATATATCTGGGAGGCAATCTCGATATTCGTCTTCAAATATAGTGTTCATATATATTTCATGGACTAGCCCCTTTCGGATATGAGGCTTGTATTTCTGAATCTCACGGAAGCAGGTGAGTATACGGGGTCGCCTATAAGAGTTGAGAATTAATTCTTCGTTCTGGAGGAAACTGATGATCTCAGTGTCTTCTAGCTTTTTGAAGAAAAGTATAAGCCGAGAATCGTCCATCAATTGTTGCTGATGCATGGCCAGCATTTCTTGGACAGTAACTTCAGCGTTGAATTCTTCAACCTTTGAGGTAGCCACCCCGAGAGTCTTGAGTAATTCGAGGACGTCGGTCATGCAGAAATTAACCAAATCATTGGTTCTGATCTGGGAGAAGATTTCCCTGAGCTCCTTCTGCTCGACTGAGGTGCCCGTGAAGAGATCCCGCTCCTTGGTGGCAAGAGCAATGGATTTGGAAGTAGAGGTGAAGTTGACCATCCTGGAGACAAGCTGATGGATCTCCGTCATCTTCTTTTCGAGCATAGAGTTTTTCTGCCTTTCGGCTAGGAGTGTTCTCTCAATTTGGGTCAGCCAATAATTGGCTCCCTTTACATCGCGGGACTGAAAAGCCCGAAAGCAGCCATTAAACCTTTCCCAAACTGCTTTGTCTTTGTTTTTCATGTCTGTATTATACCAATTTTTTATTATTATATCTGAAAATTGTGTGGGTGCCATTAGTGGCCTAGGAGGTCCCGAGAACTGTGTTGGTGGGACTACAGGCCTCGTAGGTAAAAACATGGGCCTAGGAATGGCCCCTAGTATGTTTTTCCCTTTACTGATTTGGCTGTTCGCCATTTGGCTATTCGCCTGGAGAGTATTCTGGTTATTCACCTGATGAGTTTGGCTGTTCGCCTGAGTTGGGCTGTTCGCCTTTGGGGAGATTTGGCTGGTAGCCTCCTGGGTTTGTTCAACCCCTGAAGATTCTGCAATATTGTTATCTTTGGCCTTTTTGGGGCCCACTTCTTTAAACTCGCCCTGCCTCTTCATTTCTTGGAAGAGGTCACGAAATTTTTTATAGAAATCTTCGTCTTCCATCTATCATAACCTGGTAAGGGTATCCGCAAGAAAATTAGTGTATCCCGGAATATAGTTGACATCATAATTAAATATTTTTAGATACATTGCAATTCTAATCCGTCGAAGATTTTCTTCGGGATTATTAATAGTCTTTTTCTTCAAGAATTGTGCTACTGATTTATTGTCAGTCTTAATTAAAAAATGTCTATACAAGATATAAATTTTTAGACTTTTTATGGCTAGTTTGACTGCTAATAACTCTTTGTCGTATGTAGCATATTTAATTTGTACTTTAGTAAATCTCCCTGATGCGTAAGCAACAATCTCTTTTTGCTTGGCAATTAAAACACCTGCCCAGAAGTTATCTGAGACATCAGTTTGTAATACTAAAATATCATTGTCGAGAGGAAAGTAAAGAATATTCTCTATTTTTATGGACTCTTTAATTTTAGCAATTTCTTCGATTTCCCTTTGGTCAAGAGAAATAGAAATCTTGTCCGTGTTCCATTTTCTTGGTTGTTCACCAGTTACTTCTTTGTACTTGGCTTGTTCAGCCGTAAGTTTTTCTTGTAGATGTTTAACTTTTGCTGATAAATTAGGAATAAATTTTCTACCATAATTGAGTAATCCCAAGAAACTCTGAAGTTCCTTAAGGGTTTTAAAGTTATCCGAAAATTCTCTTATTTTGGTATCTATATATTCCTGCAAAAGAATTTGTCCATTTTTTATGGTTTTTCCTAAGAAATCAATTTTTTTTTTTGAATAATTCAATCTTTTTTGGACTTAAAATAATACCATTATCAAGGAGTAATTTACAAACATGTAAAAGATGTTCTTTGTGTTCTTCAACTGTGTTTGAGAAGACTAGGATATCATCAATGTAAACTACTACAAAAGGAAGATGCCCGAAAATAGAATTCATTCATTTCTGAAATATTTGCGGGGCATTTTTTAATCCAAATGGTAAGACTAGCCATTCAAAATGTCCCTGTGGACAACTGAAAGCAGTTAATTCTACGAAATTTTTATCTTCTAATTTTATTTGCCAAAAACCCGATTTAGCATCAAATTTACTATAGTATTTAGCACCTTGAATTTGCTTAATAAGATGCTCAGCTGTAGGAATAAAATAACCATCGAATTTAGTATAACTATTTAACTTTCTATAATTAATAACCATTCTTGCTTTTCCTCTTTTTATCTCAGCATGATTTCTTACTAGAAAGGCTGGAGAAGAATGTCTGCTAAAACTCTTCTGGATAAGCTTTAGTTTTAGAAGTTCACTAATTTGTTTGGAAAATTCTTCTTTGTCAGAAGGGGAAACCATAATGCTATTTACTCTGACATTGGTTTCTTTATACTGTTCTAATAGCTCTATTTTACAATATCTAGGGGCTTTATCAAAGGCTTTTAATGGGTTATCAGAGAAGAGTGGTTCTAACATTCCGTAAATGGTTCTTTGTATCTTATTGTTATTGGGAAGATTGTAAGTGCAAACTTTTGTATAATCAATGAGTGTGACTGGTTTTTTACCACGCTGTGCTGTATGTGTAAAGTTGGAAGCTAAGGAGACAGGAAAATGTACTCTAGGAATGGATATTCCATCAAGTTCAAATGTGTGTGTATTGTATGGTTTATAATGTCTTAAATTATCCATACCGATAATACAATCACTATCAAAATCTCTCGGTAGTAATACAAAATCAAACATATAAGTGTTAGAACGCCCCTGTAAATCAGGGAAATGGACCTGAAGGTTTTTTTACTTTGTGGTTGACAGACACTTGTCTTCCCATAAAATCGTTTAATTTGCCTGGTTTATCAAGTTGTTGCCATAAATCCTGAGGAATAAAAATTTCTTGTAATAAACTAGCCTCAGCTCCTGTATCAACAAGAGCATGGATAGTAAATTCATTATATCCTGATATACATATGGTAAGTGGTATGTATATATGTAATTGTGCTTTTACTTTTAGGTCCATGGTTCTGACCATGTTTACATCAGAAGGAGTATCCGGGAGTTCTAGTACTTCTTTCCATGTTTCTATAGAAAGATCTATATTGTCAAGAGATGTACTAGCTATTTCTAATTCTAAGGTATCCTCAATGGAAAGATCAATAGTATTACTAGCTAGAAAACTAGTCTTTTTTTCAGGGTTAAGCTTTTCAAATTTTCTAATATGTTTATCGATAACTTGTGTGGTTCTGTCCATATGTCTTAAGACAATAGTCCTATAGTTTGACCTTTTTACTTCTCGTATAATATCACAAAATTTTCGTAAAAGATGATTCATCTTATAGGCTTGATCTATTTGGCTTTCATTATAACTAGTATGTTCCCTATACCAGTTAGTGGTTTTTGACATTTATTGGAGTGACAGAATTCTACTTCTATCCTTTATTTGTGATAAAGGAATTTTTACTGACATTTTTTCTGATTCATTAGCACGCTGGTTGTCAAGCATGGTCTTAGTTCTACCTTCTAATGGTGTGCTAACGCTCATCCTATGTTGTATATCCTGTAAAATGTTGGGTGTTAATTCAATACTAACTAGGTTGTCCATAGAATTAGATCGGGTGATATGGGGAATACTTGAAGTCGTGGCCTCCGACTCCTTTTGGCTGCCTAGAGGTTGTTTTCCTCCTTCGATTCTAGTTGATATAGTATTTTCAGAGGCAATGAAGTATTCGGTTGGTATTTCTATCTTGGGTTTTAAAGATCTAATAAAAACTTTCATTTCGTTATCATTCTTAAGGTGTTCTAATCTAATAAGCCTAGGTTGGATAGTTTTTCCCATCCCTACTTCAAAAAGTCTTACTAGATTTTTAGGTGTGATAGATTTGAAAGTTGGCGTATCGTTTAATGCCATATAATGTACCCATTGTATTCCAAGTACTTTGGAACCGGGCATTAATTCAATTCCTTGGAGGCTTACCGATAGTGTACAAGTTTTTTCTATATTGTGATCATCTAAACTTATAGAAAAATCAGGGTGTATGTTGATACCAAACAACCTATTAACAAGATTAGATTTAGCTCCTCCTATTATACTATTTAATGGGTTATTGATGATCCTCTCATCCATGCAAACTACTAAAATAGGAGTATCTATTCCTGTTCGGAATAATCCCGTTATTTTGAGCTGTATTAGACCTATATGTAAATATCTCATCTTGGGATATTTGGCTTTTAATTTCTCCATTTTTCTTTTGTCTAATAAACTGATAGAGGAGAAATCTTTATCCCCTTTTAATTCTATATTTCCCTGCATTCTTTCAAAAATATAGGTGTGTTTATTCAGGAATCTAGACTGAAAAGAGATTGGTTTATAAACTTCCTTTTTATCAGAATGTGGTATTGCTTCTTTGAGTTTTTCAAGGTCATCATCGGTTATTTCAAATTATTCTCCCTCACTTTGGGGAATAATAGAATTACTAGTTTCCTCTGAAGTTAGAGTATTCCTATAGATTCTAAATTCACAATAGCCGTCGTGTAATTCACTAGAACTTGATCCAGGGGAACTAATGCGAGGTTTAGGAGGAGTGTCTTCTATTATAGGTAAGTCTTCATATTTATGTATAACCAATAAACATAAAGGATTACCCCTTTCAATGAGATAGTCCCTATCCTCAAAGGAAGTATTTTTCATTATTATGGAAACATTATTTCGAGAAACAGGTTCAATAAAGCCATAAGTAATGAATATATTTTTTGTAGCGTGTAATGGTATATTATGAATAATGCCATAATAGCCTAATGGCAAGAATATTCTAATATCTAATAATATTTCCTGGGTATGATATCTTCTAATTCTGCAGCTCTTACTGGCATATATAATATATCCTGCTGATATTCCCTCCTTTTTGGGTAAAATAGTATTGTCATTTAATAGGGTTATCCTGATCGAATTTTGGGTTTTATTAATAGTAACCATGTTAATTTTTAAATGTTTTAAGGGTTCATATGGATTCGCTCAATGACCGATTTAGCGTGGGGAATGGCGCTAGAATTCAACTGATTAATCATTGTTGACAGAGTGTCGCCAAACGAAATACATGTCCGTGGTCGACTACTTCGACCAATTGTAGACCCTTTGGGATGAGTTGGGACTTATGAACCTATTCTGGCGTGCAGTTGCGGCAAATGTACGTGTGATATCCCAAAGAAGCTGCAGAAACGGGTTGATGAGGAGCACTTTCATCAGTTTTTTTTAAATCAATCAGGAACTCTATGACGTCAGCTCGACTTTATTGGCACAAGATACGTTCCCTACTTTGGCGCTTGTTTATCAATCCATGCTATATGAGGAACGATTAATGCGCAAGTACACACAAGTCTCCTCTGAACAGGACGAGATTATTATCACGACCCGTACCCGAAAAATTGGGCATAAGTCGTGGGTACGTCCAGCCTACGTCGCAGAATCGGCAGTAGAACGCTGTCTAGGTCACAACTATCTATATCTCACAATACCCTGTCAAGATAACCTCTCCAAAAGGAGGACAATATTACAATATATATACAAACTCAATCACAATAACTAAGGGAAGAGTAAAAGCACGATAAGATATCAACAAAGAAACAAAGAACCAAAGAGAGCAAGTATAATATCCAAAATATACAGTCCAAGTCTAAGAGTCTACAATATCTCACAGTAGTAGCAAAATAAATAATACAGTTATCCAAAATCAACTAGGAACAAACCCAGTGAAACCCACCTAGCTATACTAGGGCACTAACGGCGTCTCCTCGGCTGGGACGGGCTCCTCCTCTATCTCAGGGTCGCAACAATCGTCGACGTCTGGCCCGTAGTAAGTCGGGCAAAAGTTCTCTGGATCCTCTGAAAAATATATCCAGTCAGGATTGGAGTGAAGTACATAACTCTGAAAGCAACTCCAAACACTACCAGAAAAAGTAAAATTAGCGACGCCCAAAAACGTCGCTAAAAGACAAAAAAATGTCGCCAATCACATTTAGCGACGTAATTAGCGACGTTTTATAGAAGTCGATAATGATCACGTCGCTGAAAGGAAAAACGTCGCTAAACGTCGCTATACCGACGTTTTTTAGCGACTTATACGTGTCGCTAATTTAGCGACGTTTAGCGACTCAGAGTCGCTAATTAGCGACGTAATAACACGTCATTAAACGTCGCTAATTAGCGACTTATATAGCGACGTAACAACGACGTCTTTAATGACCTGGCAGTACTACCATATCATCAGTTTGTGATGTACAGCGATGTATTTATCGACGTTTAGCGACGTCATTAGCGACGGCTCTTAACGTCGCTAATTAGCGACTTATTTAGCGACGTAAAAAATGTCGCTAAACGTCGCTAAGTACGTCGCTAATTTTACAAAAAAATTAAAAAAAATACTGAATTGTTCCAAACTATTATTTCTGCAATTTATAAATTTCTAATTAAAAATAGACCCGGAGCAACCCTCCGTTGAATTCTGGGTTCGCCGACCCCTTCGGTGGAACACTCAACACCGGTATATTAATATTATTTAATATGAATAAAAGTATCACAGTTATACAATTAATGCACATAAAATATTACAGTCACACAATACACACAAAATAATAGTATCACAGTCACACAAAATGCATAATATATAAGTATCACAGTCACAAAATGGGCATAATATATAAGTATCACAATCACACAATAACCACAATAAAAGTATATGAAACATCACAGTATCAATCTCGAGGATATCCAAAAAATTGGGGCAGATACCAGTCCCTCAGATACTGCGCATAAACAGGATTTATGTTATCAATCTCCGCTATGGGTGCTGGGTGACTGGAACTCCCCGTCTGAGATACAGCCGCTATAGGTGCTGGGTGACTGGAACTCCCCGTCTGAGATACAGCAGGTGGTATCTCTTCCTCCTTAACAGTAGGAGGCATCACCTACTCCTTAACAGTAGGAGGTGTCGCTCTCTTGGGTGCCATCTAGTAAGATAGATGAAAACAAATAATATAATTGATAACAGATATTACTTAAGACATACCCTTAATAATGCGGAATGGATAATATACTATGCCAGGCACCATTTCGGTGCATTGCTGCAGTGCCCCATGCCAGAGCCCCAAGTCTATAACCAAACTTTATTTGGTCTCCTCTATGTACCAATACTAACAACAGATAATATACTAACTGATGACTCCATATACTAACACTTCTAAAGTGTATCACTTGGAGGTAAGAACCCTACTACAACTGTCACAATCCCTCACATATCGAGCTCATACATCCACAACACTCATAACACACATAAATCAAACCATCACTAGTGTACAACAACTAGTACTATACCAAGTTGCAGTTGCCTGCATACCCCCATCAACCACACAGTCATCTATTGCCATCATGTGTGATACATCAAAGTGTATCACTCTACTGCTACCATGTTACCTAGCTGATGCTACATGTTATTCTTACATGCCCTTAATGTGAACTGCCCATGACATGAACTGTGAATTTCTCTCTTCACTATCACTCGAGCATCCACCACATCCAATACCAATACAGAACTCACTTATACACAGATGACAGTTTATATATATATATATATATATATATATATATATATATATATATATATATATATATATAATTATGGAGAATTATGGATTTTGACATTTGGGTTGAATATGTATCACCTAAACCCAACCCTAACCCCAACCTAACCCTAACCCTAACCCTAACTCTAACCCCATGTCAAAAAACCTAACCCTAACCTTAACCCTAACCCCATGTCCAAAAGCTTAACCCTAACCCTAACCCTAACCCCATGTCAAAAAACCTAATCCTAACCCTAGGTCCTTATCAGTGTCTGTGTCAGTGTGCGTGTGTGTGCCGTATCTGTGTCTGTGTCACTGTCTGTGTGTGTGTGTCGTGTCTGTGTCAGTGTCATATGTGTTCTGAGAGAGAGAGAGAGAGAGAGAGAGAGTTAGGGTTTACCTAGAGCTCGAGGAAGAGGAGGGGGATGCCGGAGTAGCCGCGGGGGAGAGGCGGTCGACGGAGCGGGGGGGGCGGGGGAAATTTTTTTTGTTTCAAAATTTCGACAGATGGGGAAAAATGAAACCAAGCCCTAATTAACCGAATTTTAGCGACGTTTAGCGACGTCAAAGAAAGACGTCGCTAAATTAAATTATAGCGACGTTAAGGACGTCGCTAAATACGTTGCTAAATATTTTTAATATAAACGTCGCTATTTACGTCGCTAAACGTCGCTAACTTAGATATATTAGCGACATTTAGCAACCAAAATTGAACTTATAGCGACTAATCTTATAAAAACTGAATAAAAGTCGCTAAACGTCGTTAAATATCGCCAATTAGCGACGTCTAGCAATATTTTACATGGAATCGCTAAATTAGCGATGTTTTTACCAGGAGTCGCTAAAAATGTCGCTAATCCCGCTTATTCTAGTAATGAAATACATGGTAAGGTATATATTACTAGCAATAGAAAAGAATACAAGATGCACATGAAAGTAAATACATGGTAGAACTGATAAAGTAACTGTAATATAAAACTGGGGAATAATACAAGTAGTAGAGAAGTAACTGCATGTGAGAAAATAGGAATACTAGCTAAGTGCCTTGAGCACAAGTTCGTTATATGATCAACTTGGGTTGCACATGATTTATTCTACGATAACTTCGTTATGCGTGAGATGCATAACCGACATACACATAAATACTGTTTGGATTTGATCACGTAACCAACTTCTACTCCCCTCCCCCACTAATACTCTTGGATCCAACCATGACACGCTACGTATATGATAAATAACTCGCGTACTTGAAAGTGAGAGCACATTAAGCACATGAGAATTAATACTCGAAGAACATGATAAAATACACGTGATAGAGTACCCGCTGAACACGGTAAGGGGGATAACATCTCATGACGGGATCCAACTAGTACCAGCTCGTGAAACAATGTGTCAGAATCAAGTATTAACAGTTCTAGAATAGGTGATATATACGCTATCATAAAATGAAAACAATCAGAGGTAGGTACTCGCCTGACGTCCTGAGCAACTGGTGAGGATCGAGATCCGGACTGGCGTCGCAAAGACCTATAACGAAAAGTAAGGTTAAACAGGGTTCTAAAGATTTAAACATATATAAAATAACTAAAAACAAGCTTCTAGGGTTGTTCTAGGTCAAACGGGTCAAACCGGTGAAATATAGATTAAAAGTCAACCAGGGGTCCAAAAGTCAACTTTAGGCCGAAACTAGGTCAAAGGTTGACTATGGTGGTCAACCGGGGCAATTAAAGTCAACTCTAGGTCAAACTAGTGTGCCCCTAAAATTCTAGGTCAAAACTAGCTCATTAAGCTAATAAACCCTCAAACTCGCCTCTTTGAGATACAGGAATACCCTCGGTATCCGATATATCAACCTACGCTATGCACCCCGCCTATACCCTTTAATATATCCTGTATGGAGATCTTACCAAAGAAGTGTATATGAAACTACCACCTGGTTTCCGAACCACATGCCCTGATCATGTATATCATCTTCGAAAATCTCTTTATGGGCATAAACATGTGCCTCGTTGTTGGTTTGCGAAGTTGACGTCTTCTTTGCGAGAGTACAAATTTTGCCAATTATACTCTGACTACTCATTTTTTACTCTTCATAAGGGTGATGTTCAGATGAATGTTCTTGTGTATGTTGATGATTTGATTCTCTCTGACAATAATTCTGCTGCTCTTACTGTCTTTATGAATTATTTGAGTACATGCTTTCATATGAAGGACCTTGGGGTGTTAAAGTTTATTCTTGGAGTTGAGGTAGCTCAAAGTACAGAGGGAATTTTTTTATGCCAACGAAAATATACACTTGACATTATCTCTGAGACATGATTGTTGGGGGCAAAATCCACAAGCTTTTCCATATAACAATATCATCAACTGGCATGCTCTATAAGTCCACTGTTGTCGGATGGGAAATCATATCGATGACTCATGGGTCGACTGATCTATCTTTCGTTTACTCGGCCAAATTTGGCTTACGATGTTCACATCTTGTCGCAGTTTATGCATGAGCTTCGGTGTGATCATTGGGATGCGACTTTGAGAGTTGTTAGATATCTAAAGGGGTATCCTGGTCATGGCATTCTTCTTCGCTCTGATTGTGATTTGTGGCTCCAGGGTGGTGTGATTCTGATTGGACGAGTTGTCCTATCACGAGACGCTCTTTGTCTGGTTGGTTGTTTTTTTTTGGTGATTTGCCTATCTCTTAAAAAATGAAGAAACAAGTGACGGTGTCCCGTTCTTCAGTTGAAGTAGAATATTGTGCGGTGGCGACGGTCTTGTGTGAGCTTAAGTGGCTCAAAGGGTTGCTTGGCAGTTTGGGGGTGCAACATTCGTGTGCTATAAATTTATTTTGTGATAGCCAATCAGTTTTACATCTTGCACAAAATTCAGTTTTTCATGAGCGCACAAAATACATTGAGGTGGATTATCACTTTTTGAGGGATGCTGTTCTTGATGGAGTTATTCGCCCATCTCATGTACCGACGGATGGCAATTGGAGGATATTTTCACTAAAGCTTTGGGCAAATGATAATTTGAGTTTCTTTTGTGCAAGTTGGGCATTTATGACTTGCATGCTCCAACTTGAGGGAGGTATTGGGATTAAATTATATAATTAAATTGTATATATGGTGATTGGCCCATGTGGCTTAGGCCCAAGTTGATATATGGATGTATATATATGTAATATCATGATGAATGATCTAGATTATTCTCTCCTACTATTTCTTCACATGACTATAGACCATGCAGAAGAGGTATTAGTAGATTGGGATTTCTCTACCAACCAAAACCTATCTGGACAGATACTTAGCCTTTAATAATTTAACCCATTCATCATTGGGATTGGTTAGGAACTGCCAAGCAAGTCTAGTGATCAGAGCCTCATTAGAAATGCTAGTATCTCTAATACCTAAACCACCTTAAGATTTGGGTTTGGTAAAGTTCCTCCAAGCAGTGGAGTATATCCTCCTGTTATTGTCACTCCCACCCCACAAAAACTGTCTCTGCAACTGGAGAAGTTTATTAGTTACATGATTTGGCAAAAGATAGAAGGAATAATAATAGGTAGGGATGGAGGCTAGAGCATACTTGATCAGTATAGTTCTTTCCACATGAGAAAGGCATTTGGCCATCCACCAGGCTATTCTGACTTGAGTAGAGGAAATGAGTTTAGAGTAAGTATTGATACGACTCTTAGGAAGGAGAAGAAAATAGCCAAGATATTTGTCATTTTTAGTCATGATCTTAACAAGAAGGATATTCAAATATATTTGACGCATATAAGGGTCAATTTTTTTGGATAAGAGGATTGATGACTTGTTGAAGTTAATTTGCTTCCCAGACCAGGATTCATACGAACTGACAATAGATTGGATATTGAATTTTTTTTGAATATAAAAATATCAAAACATGATGGTATCATCTGCAAAAAATAGGTGTGTGTAGGATGCTGATTGACGATTCAGTTTAATCCCCTCATACAGTCCGGCTACGATCCTGGTTTTGATAGATTGTGCCAATATTTTACTGCACATTATAAATAGGTATGGTGACAATGGGTACCCCTGACGGATGCCACGATGAGGGTAGAATATTTGAAGTAGGGAAATCCCAAGGACGAATACTGATGAGAGAATGTTCGAAGCAGGGGGATATGATGATCCGCCACCCGATACTGGGTCTCCTCACATTGATATTTCTCTTGCGGACTTGAGAACTTCTCTCGAGGGCCAGACACCTGACGAAGAATATATGCCGGTTGGATCTTGTACGTGCTTCTCTTTTCTTTTAATGCCGCAAGTTCTTGCACTGCAGGTTTTATTATCACAAGTTTTTTGATGACAACCCAGGCTAGAATATGTCAAGGTGTCATTCATTCCTTTAACATGATTGTATCTTCATTTTAACGCTCAGTTCACTGACTTTTTATATTGATGAATTATAGGTATAGAGATCCATGAGGAAACCATCCATGGACATATAGAGGAGATGGTTAATTCCCAACATGAAACTACTCCTGCAGTTGAAGTCACTGATACTATCACCAGCACTGTGGAGGAAGAAATAGTCGCTTCAACTGCAGTCGTGATGGTACAGACTATTATTGAACTACCGGCTCCAGTTGTTGATCGAGGTAAGACGTCTTCAGTGATGGGTCCACCATTTGCTGCTCAGAGTATTAAGGCTACTACAGTAATGACATCCTCATACTCTACTCAGGGCAGAGGATTAGCTGTGGTGGCTGCAACTCCCAATTTTGACGACTACTTTGGTACTGTAGTTAGTTTGCCATTTAAATTAAAACGAGAACTGGATTTAATTAACAAATTAAGAAAGTACAAAGAAGAGTCATAGAAGACAATCTAAGTACAAATTTTTTTTGGGGGGTTGACAATGGAGGGTTAGGAGTGTAGCAACTCTCTTTACTCCGTGGACGATCCGATGCAGCAGCTCTTCTCTCTCCCTTAAGTATTGATTCACAAATAGCCAGCCAGCCTTTTTTATGGGGGTAGTATCTTGTTATTTATAGTTATTCTGTGGTTGCATGCTATGGATGCCGCATGCGCACCTATTTGATGACCGCATAGGGCTCTCTCGATAAAATATGATTGTAACTGTGGCCGCATGTCATGGTAAAGCTGCCATGTGAGCTTGGTTATGATTTACTGTTAATGAGATATAGGAGTCATTTTAGCCCGCTGTATGCGTGACTTGGTCATTTGGACGCGTAGCCCACATCAACTGCACGAAAATCTCTTTAGTTATTATGGAAGGATCTTGTTAGTTGAAATGCATTGGACCAGAGACGCATGGACCATATGGAGTCTGGGACATATTGGACCAGAGACGCATGGAATGCATGGAGTCTGTAATGCATTGGGCCAGAGACGGTTGGAACGGATGGAGTCTGGAATGCATTGGGCCAGAGACGCATGGAACACATGGAGTCTGGAATGCATTATGCCAGAGACACATAAATTTTTGTCATCTTCCGCATTCGTAGCATTTGAACAATTTTATACTACCAAAAGTAATTGTGACGAAGCTGTCAGTCTGAATTCCAATCCTCGTATTATGCCAGAGTCATAAATGCTCTTATGTGACTGTAGGGACTATGTGTCAAAGGGCGGCATGCGTCTCGGGATGTCATGTATCCGAGGGTGTTATGCGTCTACCCATGTTATGCGTCGTTTACTTATTTGTTGAATGTAAACTAGAGCGCATAGAGAGATTTGTCATGCTGCTGCAAGACCCCCTTCAAAGTTTTCAGACTTTACTAAGTCTGGAATACTTTGAATTAGAAGCATAAAATCAGCACGCATTCACTATCATTCTTCTTCTGCTAAGTTCATCAGGTTGATGCATGTATAAGTTGTTTTTGGGCATGATGGCTTTTGGAAATGCTCTAGAGGAAACCAACATGTCTCTTTCCACGGCCCTAGTGGCCTCTGACTCCTACTCCGCCGATCCCGAGCCGCTACCTGCCGGAGAAACTTCTATCACTCGAGTGCAGAAGACGGATATCTTCCAAGAACCCCTTGAATCCCCTGCCAACTCGGAGGAGCGATCTTTTGTAGACACTTTTTGTCTATTGTTTGTGTCCTTAGACACTTGTTTCTTTCATTGTACATCAATAATTTGGAGGACTCTGACTCCTCTTATGTTTAATGTTTGCATTTTTCCCTTCTTTTTAATGGAAGGAGAAATTACTTTCATTACTATTGTGACATTTGCGATGCTAGTACTAGAGGTGAGATGGTCATAGTATAGTATTTGAAGCAAGTATGGACATCCCACTGAAAGATTTTGATGGACCTACTACCCTTTTGCGCACTTGGGGTATGAGTAATAGATTCGAAAACAAACCCTATCAGAGGTAATATGAACGTGATATATTTTATGGATTTTAAGGATATCCTGCTGGGGGATTTTGGTGGACCTATTACCCCTTTACGCATTTGTGGTGAGAGTAATAGATTTTTAAAAAACCTATCAGAGGTAATATGGACTTGATAGATCTTGTAGATTTTAAGGATATCTCGCTGGAGAATTTTGGTGGACCTATTACCCTTTTGCACATTTGTGGTACGAGTAATAGATTCGAAAACAAATCCTATCCAAGAAATATGGACGTGATAGCTTTTATGGATCTTAAGGATATCCTGCTGAAAAATTTTGGTGGACCTATTACCCTTTTGCGTATTTGTGGTGCGAGTAATAGATTCAAAAACAAACCATATCATAGGTAATATGGACCTGATTAGTTTTATGGACCTGCTACTTTTTGTGCATGTTAATGCAAGTAATAGGTTTGAGATAAGCCATGTCAGCGGTAATATGGACGTGGCAGTTTTTTTGGACTTAATGTAATGACCCATTCCGTTCAAGCAAACAGCCAATTCAAATGGCAAAAGTGTAATAACCCAATCCACTTTGCTCAGCAAGAAGACTCGTTTGAGGCAAAGGATTTTCAGACTTGGCCCTTCAGGAGTTCAGACTTAGACTTTCAAAGGATCGCTCGGAGTATCCTCGACCGAGGCAAATCATCGCTAAGGTGGATGGCCACGATAAACTTGTATTTGCTTAGCCAGCAAACTTAAAATATGGAAGATACATGCTAGTCGCTAGGTGAATCACCCCATGCATACTAATAAAAAATGCAACACACTAGCTAAGAGAATAATCTCAACTTGTATTGCTTGTGTTAGAACATAAAAATAAAACTTTGCTTATAAATGGACCCTTGCATGCTACCTTTACCTTGTGCAACTAGACCGCGTTATGCCTCGTGTAGAACGTTATAAACTCTTCGTAGTGCACTGCTTCACTTACTACACTGCATGCCCATAGACTATGTACTCGGTATATCCCTTTATGGTTTTACTCCTCGCTTTACATATAGACCGTGCCAACGTAAATGTCTATGTGTCATATAAATGCATACTTACTTACATGTAGTTTGTACTCGTTGCCTCGTTTTAATGTTTGCCACACGAAATTATGCCACAATCAAGTAAACGCTATCCGTATCGTGCATGCATCTAGTTAGCCAGAAGACTATCAAATAGCTCTTCTGTACAATATAAACCTGTAAGTATCCGGGACCGTTAGATCACAAAGGCAATCTCCGAACTAGGGGAATGCATCAAGTCAAGTTGAACTCTGAACGAGAATCATGTCAAGTTTATATCTGAATAAGAATTATGTTAAGCAAATCAAGAATCATAGCTCATAGAGCATTGCTCATTCAGAACAAGAATCATAGATTATCATGTCAAGTTATGAATCTGGAAGACCAAGACTGGCATGTCGTGGACAACTTGGAATCAAGGGAGATTTTGAATCTCGTTCCACGGACGGTGGCCAGGGCACTGGGACCGCTCTGATCCGGATAAAACTTTACGATAGTCTTTGACTGGACGGGATGGCGTGTAACGACACATGTACCTCCGTTATCTGTGCTCCGAGACTATAACTCGTCCTTTATGGCTATGCCAGCGACTCACGTTCATATAGATAAGTCATCCTCACTTAGCGGCAACCCGCGTGAGAGTCATTATATCGCATCCAGTAAGCTAAAACACCTGAACGATTATGAGTATAAGTCATCTATGCAAATCGAGCAACCTGAGCAATCTATCGAACAATAGAACATCTACTGCAAATACCTGATAATCCGCTTAAATCGTGCACCCGAAACATAATCTCGCTCACAAAACTTATGTTTACTTATGTTGCTGCCTTGGATTTCATTATATAAATGCTTATGCTTGATTTAACTTAGTTTGCCTTGAATAGGGAAGGACGAATGGAGAGTTGGTAAGTCTCGCCGTATTTTCTTTATATCGTACGGCGCACTGCCATACGAGTTAGGCTATTCAACATTGTCATAAAACTGATCCTAAGGCAAGAATAGAAAGATAACTTAATAGATGTTGCACAAAACCTATATAATGTGTTTGGATTTATCGAGCGGGCGAGAAGCCTCCCCACTAGTGCATTCATGTACTGATAACCCACCAGATTGCTTGCAGGGTGCGGGAGAACCTCGTTCGGTGTAGATGTCTCATTCGTGCGTGCTAAGGCATGGAGTTCACTCTGGAGACTTGGAGCATTGCGTCCGAAACTGAAGCACATATACAAGACATAATATTAGAACATTGCCTATGTATCATTCCACAAATGTAGCCACTTGGTACGCCTTTACTGTTTCAGAGAGAGAGGCTTGAGTGACTTGTAATCTTGGCCTAGCGCCGCCTGTAACACTTGTTCAATATTAATAAAGAGCTTGTTTTTATTTCTAAAATTATTTTATTCAATGCTACCGCTATTAACGACTCTGTGAACTTGTTACCAATTACCTGTATATTTCTTATTCTGCTGCACTCGGACTATCTGTGTGACTCTGTGGCTTAGATATCTTACCGCCTGTTCAGACCTTGGCCTTGTACGGGCGCGGCTTACGCTCGTGCGACATCCCGTCCAGATAGGGAACGATCATCCTGCGGGAGCGCGGGCACAGTAATTCGTGCCTAGCGGGGACGGCCGATTGCCTGCAGAAGATCGGGGCATGACATATTGGTATCAAAGCATGACTTTATGTCTTTGGATTTCGTTTCAATTTTTCTTAGTTTTGAAAGCTCGTTCGTGGGTTATGTGCATACGCTCTCTCTCTCTCTATGTCCTATCAGGATATTCTAAATAATGAGTCTAAATACTTTTAAAAAGTATATGTGAATGATATGATTGTTTGTACGAAATTGTGATGTGAAGGCCTTTTTGTCGACCTGTGATAGACTTGTGGGAATAGACCGTGCTATAATTTGTAAGTTATATCGAACCCGAATACCATACATGATTACCCAACTGGTTAGTGTGCAAAATAGAATATCGTTTGAACGGTTAGCTATGCACACAGTCTTTCGGCTAAGTTGTGTAGAGTATCATGCGTCAAGACCTTTTGGTGCAAGCTAGTTGCAACGAGACAGGAATATCGTTCAGAAAAATATAAGTCAGACTTAGAAGGGCAACCGATAGAAACATTATCAGATTATCGCTAAGGCAAATATAGATATCATGCTTGGATTTGGGGAAATAGCTCAGACGGTATTTTGTGTCAGAAGCTATAAATCAAATATGGTTTACTTTGATGACTATCAACAGGATATATACGAGACTAAGATTTTATCAGGCGATGCTTAGATATCGTGCAAAAATTCTAACAAATGACTTGGTGAATATGCAAGCGATTGATACGAACACCGATTGAGAATTTAATTAGGTAACTCGATTCCTGAGTGGTATATGGATCATTTAGCAATGTCCAAACGGATTCATAGGTGCTTGAACGATCTGAGAATATCTTGAACAAGTGACCAGGCTTATATCAAATAGGGGTTTGAAGAAATAGAAATCAATATCTTGGTTAAAAAACTTGTTGGAAACTTAAAGGATTGTGCGACGATTTTGGATTAAAACAAACGGATTGAACTTGAAAAAATATCGCTCGAATAGAAATTAGCCCGAGAATGAATATTTTGGTTCGATAAAAGAGGTAAGCGATAATGGATTTGACTTTGAGTTTGGAAGAATGATCTTGAATCTAGTTCAAAATGATAAGCTTCCAAATCAGTCCAACGAGAACGATTATCCTGCGGTAGTGTCGGCATGGTGACTTCACGTACGGCAGGGATAATCGAACCCACGGGAACATGTTCGGTGATTATTCCAAACGAACTCGATGAATGAAATGTATCAAAAATGGATAGACTTTTACTTAAGGATTGAAACTTAGTTGTTCGAGGAATATTAGAAGTAGACTATGGATTTATCAAACGAAAATGATTAAGTTGGATGATTTTATTAGACAAATTATAATCACTGCATAAACGGACATGACTTGATAGATTTTATATATATAACTTGGATGGAGCAGGAGAAAGATAAGGTGTCTCGATCATTTTGAATATAACCATAACGTTCAACGTTCAACGTTCTTGTCTTGCGCAAGCATAACTCTATACTCGTACATGTGTCACGCCCAGATTAGAATGATTATCCAGCGGGAGGATTAACGTGGTAATCTCACGTTAAACGAGAATGATCGAAGTTGCGAAAGGCTGGAGTGTGACAACTGATGGATGATCTTGACTTTTGGTTCAACACGATAAGATAAAATTGGGAATACAAGCGAATCAAAAGTATGGCAAGGATAAGTTAAACTAGAACCTGGAGTAAATCACGCTTAATGGTTTCCACAACGAACGGGCCCTCCCATTTCGGTTAGAATTTGTCGACCGTTTTGTGAGTCATAACCATCGGTCTTCTTACTGTTAAGACGAGGTTACCCACTTGAAATATTCTCTATTTTACCCATTTATTGAAGGCTCCAGAGAGACGTGCTTGATACAACTCTATGCGTTGTTGAGCTAAGAGTCATTTCTCGTCGAGTGCTTCCAACTCCTACAACCGTCGGTAGTAGTTGTCATCCGTGGTTAGTTGATTAGAGAGAGCTACTCGTAGTGAAGGGATTTGGACCTCGAGCGGGAGTACCGCCTCACTTTTGTATACTAAAGAGAATAGTTTATTCCAAGTAGCTGTCTGGGCTGTTGTTCGGTAGGCCCAGAGTCATTCACCCAACTTCTTGTTCCAGTCGTGTTTGTTGGAAGACACGAATTTCTTGAGGAGCTTGATGATGGTTTTCTTGAATGCTTTCGTTAGACCGTTTGCTGCAGGATTGTATGTCATGGAGGCAATATTTTAGATTCGGTTCTTGACACAAAATTGATAGAAGGCATGACTTGCGAACTGTGGACCATTGTCGTAGATGATCCTACGTGGCAAGCCTAAGCGATATATGACGTGATGCTTGACGAAGTTAATCACATTTGTTATTTTGACTTCAGCGAGCAGAACGGCTTCCTTCCATTTAGAGAAGTAGTCGGTGATCGCCAGGATAAACCGATGCCCTTTTGATGAAGGCGGACTGATTGGCCAGATCATGTCCATTTCCCACACCTCAAACGGCCAAGATGTTACTGTTGGGTGTAGGAACTCAAATGGCTGGTGGATGAAGTCCATGTGAATTTGGCATGCTTGGCACTTCTTTGCATAATCGACAACATCATCTACCATCGTCGGCCAATAGTAGCCCATTCTCCGAAGACGATCCTGTAGCTTTGGATCGGGTTAATACGCCCCACAAACGCCGTCGTGAGCTTCGCGGAGGGCTTATTTTGCCTCTGTGTTCGACAAGCATCAGAGCTGAAGACCGTTGTAGGATCGGCGGTACAATATTTTGGTCTCCATGTCGTAATAAAAATGGAGGGAGCATCTTCTAATTGAAGTAGCTTCCTTTGGATTTTTAGGAAAAATTTCATAGACTGTGTAGTCGATGAATAGAAGCCTCCAATCTTGAGTATCAGTATCGACCTCCACTATATAGCTGAGGCATAATCATAGGTTACTTTTGGGACAGACCAGCTCTTGATCGATTATCATGATTAACTGATGGGTGTTGTCTGGGACTGCCAAGGAAGCAGCGAGATCGGCTAACATGTTTACATTAATGTTTTGCAACCGAGGGACATGCTCAATAAAGAATATCTCGAAAGTTGCGATGATGATGTATGTAGCTTGGTGATAGGAGATCAAGTCTTTGTTTCGGACTTCATATACTCTCCGAACTTAATTGACGATTAGCTAAGAATTACTGTAGGATTCCAAGTACTCTACTCTGACTTGTTTGGCGAGCTGGAGCCCGATGATTAGGGCATTATATTCTAACACATTATTGGAGCACAGCTCTATGAGAGAGTATGCGCGATTGATGACGAGACCGTTTGGATCAACACTATCCTGACCCCAGCGATGATGTTGCCTTTGGGACCTGCTATTAAAGCATCATCAAAGAACATTCTCCAAACTTCTTCGTGTGAGGTGACGTTGGCGTCTGCCACTTCATCTGAAATCTCTTCAGAGATCTTTGAGATTTCTGACCCCGGGTGGGATGCCAGAAAGTCGGCCAATGCCTGACCCTTGACGACCTTCTGTGGAATGAATACCATATCATATGGAGATAATAGTATTACCCAGGTAGCCAAGCAGGAACTGAGTCCCCTAGGTTTGTTCATGAGGACCCTGAGGGGGTTTACTCACGAGATTACGTGAATGGTTTGTCCAGTCACGTAGTGTTAAGTTTTTTGGATAGGGAATACCAGTGCAAGGCACTCTTTCTCGATGGCGGTATATCTATGCTCTAGGCCGACCATCATCCAGCTGAGGTAGTATATGGCCTGCTCGTGGCCTGAATCACTATTCTGGGCTAATAGGGCATCGAGAGAGTGATCCATTGCACGTACATAGAGCAAGAATGGCTTTTCCATGACCGGGGCCACCAGAACAGGAGGTTTGATAGGTATTCTTTAATATTGTCGAACGCTCGTTGGCACTCTTCATTCCAAATGTCACTACCACATTTCTAGATTAGGGCATTATTATAAATTGCCATAATTATTTTAATGTGTTAAAATAATGTATGATATGTTTATTATATAAATTGTTTGAGGTTCTTTGATGCATAGGCTAATGGGCTAGACCTAAGAATCCACTAGATTAAACCTTTTGACAAATCCCTATTTTTTTAAATTAGCATTTAGTTAAACCCTCAATGTATGACTAAACCCCTTTTATTAATTAGTTCTTCATGACAAGTCATGAAGGTTAAAATAGACTATTTGTATTAGAAGCCCTAACCCTAACCCTAGTCCTATATATGAGAGGGAGCCTCCCTCAAGCTTCTTCATTCATGAAGAAAATCCTAAATATAGCCTCCACTTAGAAATCCATTTCCTTTCCCCAAATTTTAGGATTTATAGCCCTAGAAACCCTCATTCCTTCTCCATCAAGAGAGATCTAGGAGCTTGGACCAAGGAGGCTTGAAGAAAGAGGAGCTACATTGGGAATCCATCTCCGAATAGGTGAAAATCTGAAATAAACCTCATTTAATTCTGTTTTAATTTTTGTTTGGCCATTAGGATCCCACCATTTGAATTAGGAATGACTATTTTGGTTGCATGAAGATTTTCCATGGAGTCATAGGTGATTTTAGGGTTTTGTGATCCAATGATGATTTTTACCCAATTTTCTTGAGCCCTAATTATAGGCATATGTATTCTTGCATGTTTGTATCACATACCTATGGATTTAATTTCTATTTAGGGTTTTAGTTTTGGGTATTCATGAGTAACCATGTGAAACCCGATTTCAGCCCCTAGGTGTTAGTAGGAATGCTTTATAGGGGAAATGCCTAATTCTATAACCTAGTTTCTTATGGTTTGATACGTATACTTGTAAATATATGTATGCGTATATGTATTACTATATTTTTGAGTATCCTTGAGTGGTTGCACAGTCGGATTCTTCACTGTGACTGTGTATAAGGTCGGGTTCAATGTGCTGGGTTCAGTACACTAGTATGTGCACTGATACTCAGTGAGTATCAGTGAAGTACCGAGTGAGTAGTGTCTTGCTTTTGAGATATTGAATTGTGTATATTAGTATTGTATTAAACAAGGGGTGCACAGCGAGGGGTGAGAGGGAAACACTGGTATCAGTAGAGTGGTGTATCTGCATTGGGATGGGAAGTCAATTCTGTCAGTGTATCATGCTTTGGAACTATGTATCGGTAGCACAGTGTCTGTGCATTGAACTCGAGTGTGTGTGAACTGAGAGTAGGGTTTTACATTATGCCAGTGCACTGAGTATTGATGTATCAAAGTATCTCAATGACACTAACACTATGGTTCAGTATATCAGTAACTGGAGGTAATGTTTAGTCGGGTTCCAGAACTGTGTATGTTAGTGTATCTGTATACCAGTGTAAGTTATTCTGGATGACAGTGCAGTGGATAGTGTAGTGCATCAGTTAGAGGGACTGAATTTAGTATCGGGTTCCTCACATAGTAGTGTGGAGGGAATTTATGACCAATGTATCATGTATCACTGTGTTAGTGTCAGTGGTAGTATGATGATCACTTGTTCATTAGGAATGTAAGTGCAGTGAATCATTTGTGTTCAACACCAGGTTAAGTGAATGAGAGGTAGCAGTTCTAGTAACTTGAGTTATGAGTAAACTGTGTTCAGTGTCAATCCTAGTGTGAGTGAGGAATTCAGTGTCAGTATATATGGTTCCAGATCCTTAGTGTATCAGTGTATCAGGTTCAACAGTGAGTAACCTGTGAGTGTAGAGTATCAGCAATGGGTGTCCAGGCACCTATGTATTAGTGAGGTGTGTGAGTTCCTGATACTGTGTATCATTGAATAGTTGAGGGTACTACCTATTGATCCTGCCAGTAGTCATATACTTGTCCTAGCTATAGCCAGATGTGTGAAGTCTGAACAATTTCAGACTGTAAAACTGTGTCAGTTCAGTTGTGCACAGGTTGGTTACAATACATTAGTGAGGGTGTATTGGTGCACTAGTGTCCCTGTGCTAGTATATCAGACAGGAAGATTGCTAGGTACTGCAGTAGGGAGAAGACAGCAGGGTGTGTTGCATGTGTCAGTATCAGTAGGTAATAGGTTTTGTTGGTATCAGAAATGTATACCAGTATTGGGGAAGTGTAGGTTAGCTAATAAGCTTAGTAGAGTGTTAGGGGTATTCATAGAAACTGTGTGTAAGTATTGGTATCAGTGAAACTATAGTATTTGGAATACTGGGGATTGGAGGTGCAAGGGTATCAGTAGCAATTAGGAAATAATATGGGGTAATTGTGTGGGTTAATATGTAGAGTTGAGTATAGGTATTAAAGTATTAAAACTAAGATAATACTAGATGATAGATTAACTATTATATTATAAGATATATATCTAGTATCACTTAGTATTAGCTAGTATTACTTGTAATCACCCTAGAAACTAGACTTGAACCCAGATTGAGGTGTTATGAGTACACCCTAGTGTTTATAACTAAAAATGACAAATAATTAGCTAGTGTGAGACTAGTATTGACCAGTAGACTTTAGTATGACCTAGAGGCCTCGTATTTAATTAGTTAAACATGCTTATTCCTTTAATTCAGTATTTTGACATTGATATTCCATAATTAGGTCATTGTGATCTCGCCTTGGACATTGATCCTCACACCGTCCTCAGGACCACAAACGAGTACATTCTCTGACAGTTTTTATTTTGTTGATTAATTCTATAATTCTAGTTGTATAGTATACTTGATTCTGACACTGTGGATACACGAGTTAGCATCATAGATACCTGTCATAAGGAGTCGTGATTGGAATCCATTGTGCTAGCTAGGGATGGGAAAATATTAGCAGATTATGTTATCATACCCCACCTTACATGCATCATAGCTCACCCCACACATCACGTTGGGTGTAGCCTGACCATTTACATGCCTCATAGCCTGTTATATATGATTAGCCTGACTATTGCTCGCATCATAGCTAACCAGATGGTTAGCCTGACCTCATATGTATCATAGCCAATCATATATAACAAACCTGATCTCGTCTCAAGACGATCACATAATAAACTGATATTTCAAACACATAGCCAGATATTTTATTCTTTATTTCAGTTCACTTGTTTTAGCATTCAGTTTTATTTCTATTCATTGCTAGATGTTCTATTGCTTATTATATATTCTCTAGTATTCCATATTTCCAGTATTGCTTTCATCTTGTATTTCCTTACACTATTTTTATAGTTTTGTCAATATAAATAAAACTGCTGTTTAGTGCTTGTGCTTCGCTCCAATCCTGACTGGATAATATTTTTCAGAGGACTTGGAGGACTTCTGTCCTACCCACTATGGCCCGGGAGCAGAGGAAGATTTTGTACCAGAAATCCTAGAAGAAATTTCTACCTTAGAGGAGACACCACCTACAGGCATTTAGACTGTCTTATTTATGTATCATTGTTCTAAAAACTGAGACTTGGGCTGTATATTTTGTTGAGACTTTATGTGGACAACTAGACTCTAGACTTGTGTTATATTTATTTTTGTGCTTGACTTATGTTAGTACTCTTTATCCTTATATCTCGTCGTGCCATTTATTTTCCAATAGTCTTGTGATTGAGTATATATTAAATTGTTGATCAATGTATTATCATTGTCCTCCCTATGGAGTTGAGATCATTGACAGGTTATGAGTTATGTTTGATAGTCTTGAGACCGAGACAGCGTTCTACCGTCGATGCTGCGGGGTAGGCTGGACGTACCCACGGCTCATGCCCAATTTCTGGGTGCGGGTCGTGACACATTTTTAGTGGTGACCCATACAGGTCTAGTTTCACATTTAGAGCGATATCGTAGTGGTGCTCGCTTAGAGTATTGCTACGAGCCTGCTTTAGGAAATAGGATTTAGGCCGAGAATATGCTCAATCATAATTAGAAAATTTCTGATCCTTATAATACTATTCTGAATGATTAATTCCCTTAGAATTTTTACTGTCCTTCCTTGATGATATTGCGTCTATTACCTTAATTGATTCTTTTCAATCTGTCTTCAGGATGCCGCCGAAAACTAGGTCCTTGAGACTGGGAGCAGCAGTTTCAGAGAGGTCTGCCACCTCTTGACCTGATGGACAGACATTCATAGTTCCTCCTACATCTCCTATGCATGTGGGAGTACCTGTACTTTTCGGGGGTCCTCCTCCCCCACCTATTCCGAGGGTTGCCGCAGCTGTGACGGAGCCTCTTCCACCACCACCACCGACTCCGTTTCCAGGAGGTGTGCCTGTTGATGGGGAACAGATGTTCGTGCTGATCCAGGGCATGATAGATGCTCAGAGGGTCCAGACTGAGGCTCAGAGGGTGCAGGCAGAGGCACACCAAGCACAGATCGAGCTGATGAGGGAGAGCATGGAGAATGCTCATCAGGTGGCTCTCCAAGCTGTGGAGAGAGTTGCACAGCAGCAGCAGCATCCTGGCCAACCAGAGGCCGGGCACAATCGTGGACATCAAGAGGATGATGCCTCGGGAGTTCAAGGGTACTGAGGGGATACTCTACGCCGACGATTGGCTAGAGGATATAGAGAGGAACTTGCGCTTGGCGCAGCTTTTAGAGATTCTTCAGATCGAGGCCGCCGGCAATCGGATGTTTGACATCGCTTTGACGTGGTTTCGCACTGAGCCGAGACTCATTGTTGGGGGACTTACTTGGGAGGCCTTCAAGGAGCTCTTCAAGGAGAAGTTCTTTCCTGATGTTGCCCTGGGATCCTTGGAGAGTCACTTCCATGACTTGGTCTAAGGAAGCATGTCAGTCGATGAGTATGCAGCAGAGTTTTGTCGTCTGAGTCGATTTGCCCCATCGATGATTCGAGATCCAGGAGACAGGGCCAGGAAGTTCAGAAAGGGGCTGACAAGGGAGATCAAGTCTCGCACTTCGGGACGTCGTACTACTACATTCGAGGGCATACTGATGGATGCCCAGATTGCTGAGGATAACTTGGACCTCAGGCCCAAGAGAGGATGCGGCACTTCAGGAGGAGGGAACAATAGTGCGGGACCGGGCAAGCGTCTACACTTTCAGCAGCAACAGAGGTCGTACCAGCAGCAACATCAGCAGCACCAGACACCAGCCCGAGGACACGCCCAGTAGCAGCAGCAGCCACAGAGGCAGACTTAGCCCGCTGTCCAGTGTGCGTACTGCGGGAAGGCTAGACACACTAGAGACATCTACAAGAAGAGGTTGGGTACATTCTTGTCCTGTGGATCATCAACACGTCTGCTGAGGGATTGTCCATCTATTCAGACTCGTCCAGGTTAGGGTGGAGCAGCCGCTCAGAGGGGACAAGCCAGGGTACCTACTGTACTAGGAGGTCAGTAGAGGGGACCTCCACTTCCATCATAGTAGCAGAGGTTTGCTCAGCACCAGCACCAGCAGCAGAGAGGTGCACCCCAGGGACGAGCATACGCCATGACGGTTGAGGAGGCTGAGCCAGTCGGAGACGTGATTACAGGTTCAGTTCTTCTCGATTCCATTCCAGTACTTGCATTATTTGATTCTGGCACTTCCCATAGTTTCGTGTCTGTATCTTATGCTCTTAAGCATCATTTGGAGACGGAACCATTAGATAGGACTTGCAAGATCATGACTGGCGGAGGCATTATCCTAGTCCGTAATTATTGTAAGGACCAGAGAGTATCATTTGGAGGCCGAGAGTTGAGTGTGTGCTTACTCGTCATGCCACTTCCGGGATATGATATTGTACTCGGAATTGACTGGTTGAGTATGCGCCATGCTACTATAGATTGTCATAGAGGTAGAGTGATATTTCGACCACCAGGAGAGCCGGAGTTCGAGGTCGCCAGAGGAGGAGCGGAGCAGAGCAGAAATACTTTTTGTGGAGCCAGGATGGAAGAAGAGGAGTTGCCACATCCTCTGATAGCGGAGTTCCTGGATGTATTTCCAGAGGAGTTTCCAGGCTTGCCGCCAGACAAAGATGTTGAATTCTCTATAGACTTGGTGCCAGGAGCGGAGCCTATTTCATAACATGTTTATAGAGTCAACAACAGCGAGCTGGCAGAACTGAAGAAGCAAGTTGAGGAGCTGCAGGACAAAGGCTTCATCACCATGGGAAGCTCCGGTATTGTTTGTACCGAAGAAGGACGGCACGGTGCGCATGTGCATCGATTATAGAGCTCTAAAGTACCTCACTATCAAGAATAAATACCCGCTGCCGAGGATAGATGATCTTTTTGATCAGTTGAGCGGGGCGAAGGTATTTTCAAAGATAGACTTGAGGTCAGGCTATCACCAGGTGAAGGTGAAGAGAGAAGACACGCCGAAGATAGCCTTTCGGACCAGATATGGCCAGTTTGAGTTTATGGTAATGCCGTTTGGTTTAACCAATGCACCGACAGTATTCATGAACTTGATGAATAATGTGTTCCACCAGTACCTTGATAAGTTCGTGGTGGTGTTCATCGACGATATTCTTGTGTATTCTAAGACCCCAAAGGAGCACGAAGAGCACCTGAGGATGATCTTAGAGACTCTCAGGAAGGAGGAGCTGTACGGGAAACTTTCAAAGTGCGAATTCTTTCTTGACAAGGTTGAATTTCTTTGGCATGTGGTGACGGGTGTGGAATCTCAGTTAACCCAAAAAAGATCGAGGCAGTGGAGTCGTGGGCTACCCCCAGTTTGGTAGCTGAGATCAGGAGTTTTCTCGGGCTAGCAGGATACTACATGAGGTTTGTACAAGACTTCTCCAGGATTGCAGAGCCAATGACTAGGCTAACCAGGAAAGATATAGATTTTGTCTGGACGGAGGATTGTCAGGCCGCATTTGATAAGCTGAAGAAGAGATTGACGACAGCTCCAGTTTTGACGTTGCCATCGGGGACAAGTGGTTTCACTATCTACAGTGATTCTTCAGGGAAGGATTTTGGTTGCGTTCTTCAGCAGCACGGGAAGGTAATTGCCTATGCTTCCAGGCAATTATGCCCTCATGAAAAGAACTACCCCACCCACGATTTGGAGTTGGCAGCGGTTATTTTTGCTCTAAAGCTGTGGAAACACTACCTGTACGAAGAGCGTGTGGAGATCTTCACAGACCACAAGAGCTTGAAGTACACTTTTATATAGAAGGTGCTGAACATGAGGCAGAGGAGGTAGTTGGAGTTGATGAAGGACTTCGACATCTCATTACAGTACCACCCAGGAAAGGTCAACGTAGTCGCCGATGCCTTGAGCAGGTATCCGATGGCTATGTACTTGACGACGGATAGACATTTGTTGGATGATCTGGAAAGCTTGGGAATTGAGGTGCTAGTTTCTGGTATCGAGATTCAGATATGGGAATTGCAGATACAGTCCGAGCTGATAGACAGAATCAGGGCTGCATAATATGATGATAAGGCTCTGAGGAGTATCAGGGCACAGGTTCGGACAGGATTGTCAGACGACTTCACTATCGCGGATGATGGGTCTTTACGGCACGGCACGAGGATGTGTGTGCCAAGCGGGGAGCTACACCAGGAGGTTTTGCAGGAGGCGCACCGCTCTCAGTACTCGATGCATCCTGGTGCCAACAAGATGTATCGAGATTTGAGGAAGCACGCATGGTGGTATGGTATGAAGTACGAGGTAGCACGCTTCGTATCCCGGTGTCTAGTGTACCAGCAAGTAAAGGCGGATCGACAGAGGCCAGATGGATTGCTTCAACCTTTACCTATCCCAGAGTGGAAGTGGGAGCACGTGACCATGGATTTCGTTTTAGGACTTCCGCGTTCTCCAGGAGGAAAGGATGCGATTTGGGTCATCGTGGAAAGGTTGACCAAATCAGCCCACTTCTTATCCTTCAAGGTGAATACATCGACAGAGAGGCTAGCAGAGATGTATGTGCGGCAGATTGTCAGATTACATGGGGTTCTTGTGAGCATCGTCTCGGATCGGGTTAGTCATTTCACTTCCCACTTCTGGAGGAGTCTGCAGGCTAGCTTGGGCACCCAGCTCAAGTTCAGTACCGCATACCACCCCCAAACAGACGGGCAGTCTGAAAAGACTATTCAGACTCTCGAGGATATGCTACGCACTTGCGTTCTAGATCTCGGAGGTTCTTGGGAGGATCATCTACACCTGGTAAAGTTTGCTTACAACAATAGCTACCAGGCCAGCATTGAGATGTCACCATTCGAGGCTTTATATGGATGAAGGTGTCGTACACCGTTATCTTGGGATGACGTAGGAGAGAGAGCCTTGCTAGGACTAGAAATGGTCGTGGATGCAGCAGAAAAGGTAAAACTCATCAGAGATAGACTGCGAGTGGCGCAGGACAGACAGCGGCATTGGGCCGACAGCCACCGTAGACCCCTAGAGTTTCAGGTATAGGTTTGTTATTTTCTGGCATGTGATTGTTTGTTTTAGACTGTGTGTTAAGACTATTTTATTCTAGGTTGGCGATCTAGTGTTCCTACGGATTTCTCCGACACGGGGCACGATTCATTTTGGTAGAGGCGGAAAGCTTAGTCCACGCTATATCGGACCTTTCGGTATGCTTGCGAGGGTCGGTACAGTAGCCTATAGACTAGACTTGCCACCTGCACTAGAGGGAGTATATGACGTATTCCATGTGTCACAGCTGAGACGGTACATGGCAGATCCTAGTTACGTACTAGATCACTCGGAGATCGAGGTTGGTCCGACTCTCAGCTATCCTGAGCAGCCCGTAGAGATCTTGGATCGCAGAGAGAAGGTATTGCAAAACCAGACTATTCCTTTGGTTCGCGTTGCATGGAGACATCACTCTCCAGGCGAGTTGACCTGGGAGAGAGAGAAAGAAATGCGCGAGCAATACCCGTATCTCTTCGAGACTTGAGGTATAATTCATTGTCTGATTTTGCTCTTGTTCTAGTTCAATTCAATTTTGAGTACAAATTTTTTTTTAGGAGGGTAGACTTGTCACTACCACATTTCTAGATTAGGGTATTATTGTAAATTGCCATAATTATTTTAATATGTTAAAATAATGTATGATATGTTTATTATATAAATTTTTTGAGGTTCTTTGATGCATAGGTTAATGGACTAGACCTAAGAATCCACTAGATTAAACCTTTTGACAAATCCCTATTTTTTTAAATTAGCATTTAGTTAAACCCTCAATGTATGGCTAAACCCCTTTTATTAATTAGTTCTTCATGACAAGTCATGAAGGGTAAAATAGACTCTTTGTATTATAAGCCCTAACCCTAACCCTAGTCCTATATATGAGAAGGAGCCTCCCTCAAGCTTCTTCATTCATGAAAAAAAAACCTAAATATAGCCTCCACTTACAAATCCATTTCTTTTCTCAAATTTTAGGATTTATAGCCCTAGAAACCCTCATTCCTTCTCCATCAAGAGAGATCTAGGAGCTTGGACCAATGAGGCTTAAAGAAAGAGGAGCTACATTGGGAATCCATCTCCCAATAGGTGAAAATCTGAGATAAATCTTATTTAATTCTGTTTTAATTATTATTTGGCCATTAGGAGCCCACCATTTAAATTAGGAATGACTATTTTGGTTGCATGAGGATTTTTCATGGAGTTATAGGTGATTTTAGGGTTTTGTGATCCAATGATGATTTTTCCCCAATTTTTGTGAGCCCTAATTATAGGGATATGTATTCTTGCATGTTTGCATCACATACCTATGGATTTGATTTCGATTTAGGGTTTAAGTTTTGGGTATTCATGAGTAACCATGTAAAACCCGATTTCAGCCCCTAGGTGTTTGTAGGAATGCTTCATAGGGGAAATGCCTAATTCTATAACCTAATTTCTTATGGTTTGATACGTATACTTGTAAATATATGTATACGTATATGTATTACTGTATTTTTGAGTATCCTTGAGTGGTTGTACAGTCGAATTCTTCACTGTGACTGTGTATAAGGTCGGGTTCAATATGCTAGGTTCAGTACACTGGTATGTGCACTGATACTCAGTGAGTATCAGTGAAGTGCCGAGTGAGTAGTGTCTTGGTTTTGAGATATTGAATTGTGTATGTTAGTATTGTATTAAGCAAGGGGTGCACAGCGAGGGGTGAAAGGGAAACACTGGTATCAGTAGAGTGGTGTATCTGTATTGGGATGGGAAGTCGGGTCTTTCAGTGTTTCATGTTGTGGAACTATGTATCAGTAGCACAGTGTCTGTGCATTAAACTCGAGTGTGTGTGAAATGAAAGTAGGGTTTTACATCTTGCTAGTGCACTGAGTATTGATGTATCAAAGTGTCTCAATGACACTGACACTATGGTTCAGTATATCAGTAACTGGAGGTAATGTTTAGTCGAGTTCCAGAACTGTGTGTGTTAGTGTATCTGTACACCAGTGTAAGTTGTTCTGGGTGTAAACCCCCATTTCTGAAAATCATATTAATTAGTTATTTGTGGTAATTATGAATAGAGGGAATATATTTTTATTGAATTTTTATTTAAGATATTGTACATCTAAGGGATTTATGGAGCTATTATAAATTTTCCTAATTTATTCCATGTAGGAGACTCGTTGGACAGTTTGCTAGTTTAACCGTATGCACCAACATAATTTTTTATAAAATTTTCTATATATAAATATGAATATATATATAGATATTATTAATAAGAAAAAGAAAGAATACAAAATAGAATTTCCTATTGGATCAAACCCGCAACCCATTAACCACACTCCCGCGCATAAATTAAGGAAATAGCAGCAGCAGCTCACCCCGCGTAAACAGACAACAGCAAACTGCTTACCACACCGCTTATACTTCTTCGCGCGAAAATATCAACAGCAATAGCAAAACCACCCCGCGTAAACTACAGCAGCAACAGTAACTAAACCACCGCTTATTTTACCCCGCGTAAACTCTTCCTTTCACCACGCGTAAAACTCAAACCATACACCATTAGGAGAAGAAAATATCAGCAGCAGAAGCAAAACCCAACTTTGCTTTGCTTTGCTTTCCCACACGTGTAAGTTTCTCATTCTACCACTCCTTAGAAATCTCCTCAACCGTACACCTAAACCAATAAAAGGAAAACAGCAATGGCAATATTTTCTTAACCATTAAGTAAATCCCACCGCCACCTTATTCCTATATATAATTACAACTCTCAAAACCCTAACCTACTTCTTCTTACTACAACTTAACACTGTTGAAACGTACACTATACAGGACTTTTTGCTTGGCAAGTATACCTTGCTACTGTACAATTATTTATATTCCAGTTGATACATGCATGTTTATACCTGCCTATATAGATATTTATTTTGTAGATTTTGGACCTATTTATGAGACCACCCAGTTTTAGGGAGCATCAGTAGGTTCATTGGCCGTGACACAGTTGCTACACGAGTTATGATTCTCATATAGATCTTGAACTATGTATCGGGTTGGCCTTCTGTACGTAAGTGCCGTGCGTTAGGGGTAACTGCTGATAGAAACTTTGTATACTAGTAGACCTGGCAGTTATTTAGAGGTTTTATCGTGTCATGGATATGGCATGCTTAGAGCATGGGGTGGGGAGAACAATAAGTAAAGCATATGGGCTCCTTTGCACTTTTTCCCTGTACGTCCGGATTCTCCACCAGAGAAACGGGTGATGATGACCACTATATATTACTGGCGGCCTCTGCCGTTCAAAAGATGACATGCTTTGAGGCCCCTAATTCTTCGAGAGAGTCACGTCAATCCCATATTTTTAGCCAGATAGCTCACTTGGTGGAAATTTGTTCTCAAACTGCATTCACTTAGACGGTTAGGCGACCCATTGGATGTTTATATTTCAGTACTTATTGGCATATTTTTATGTATCTTGTTACGTCCCTCTGAGGACTTGGTCCCTTTCCAGATATGGACGAGCAGGAGTACCCACAAGAGTACGAACCGGGACCTGACTCCACTTACCAGGATGAGGAGATCTTACCCTCAGAGTATCTGTGATTATTGACACTGTTTAGAGATTTTGTTGCTACCTCGGGATAGTCATTTTGTAGTGGATTTATTTCCACCCGATTATCCGACTTACTACACATCTTGGGTATTCAGTGATATTTTCAGCTCTTATTTCCTACTAATTATTTGTGCTGTGGATGAGATATAGATTCTGTGAGACTTGTTGTGATAGTATACCACTGATGGATTAAATGTTCATATACAGCGTACGTGTGTATATGGTTTCCATATATTGGAGTTCGTATACATACGGCTAGGCATGTTACGTATTCCTAGTCCTACATATTTTGGGACTGGGGTGTGACATGTTTTTGGTGGTGGCCCATGCAGGTCCTGAATATATTGTCTTGGTTACGTAACTGTACCAAACAAGCCTGTGTTTAGGAATAGAGAATAAGGATCTTATCTACACTTGACTAAAATCTCATCTTCCTTAAGTTTTACGCCAAAAACCCTTTACCCTTATTGGCGTAAAAAGCCAACTGACTGTCTTGTTGGCGTAAAAAGACAAGCTATGATTACCTACTTAAGCTGCAGGAGATTACCTATTTATGCTGTAGTTATGTCTACTTTACGCTGTAGTTATAATAACTGCTAACCATGTTCAAATAGTATTTTTAAATCCTGCGTATAAGATGACATGTAAGCCACATAGATAAATATTCAGCGTAAACCTGATGATTCCTGAAACCAGCGTAAATAGCTTGATTAGGCGTAAAAAAATAATAATAATAAGGAAGGTGAAGTGAGCGTATTATCACAGTCTTAGCTTTAGCTTTCCCAGTCATGACCAATTAAGAACCAAATCTCGTGCATTAAATGCAGAGATATGCCTCGAGCCTTGTACAGAAATAGCCTTTTGACTTAGCGTCTGATTTTGTCTCATCTTGAGCGTAAAAACTCATTTCTGTCCGAATAGGCTAGGCAGCGTATTCAGAAGCCTTAAACCTTTCTTCCTCATTGGAAGCGTATAAACAACTTTGTATTAAAATATATCGCTAAACGACAACCTGGGTCTCTGTGCAAAGTCATCATCACAGCCGTCCTCTCGACCATCGTGCAGTACTTTTGTCAGATGTCAGGATCACTGATTTGACTGACAAATTCGTCCGAGGAAAAATAAAAAGTTCCTCGAAACCAACTTTACGCTACAATATGTGTTAGACTTTTTCGTGCAGAGTTTACACATCAGATTTTATGCGCAGACTTTTTTTGCAAGCTTTACGCAGAAAGTATAGCAAGACTTTACAGGCAGATTTTATGCAGCATATCTTTTACGCAGCCGATCTTTTATGCGCAGATTTTACGCAGCATATCCTTTACGCAGACTTTTACCCAGACAATTCTGAAATTTCCTCAACTCTCTGCTTTACGCAGACAGCTCTGAAGTCTTACTTTACGCCATCCACCTTGAAGTCCTGTTTTACGCAGGAGAGACTTCATGTTTGTTGCAAGTTTTTGACTGTGAAATACGCAGACCATTTCCCAGCATATTTTATGCTTCAACATTTCTATCTAATGCTTGCATCCTTCCTGTACTCCTTCTGAATATTGTGTACATCACCTACAGAAAGATGGACATACAGAAGGGATGTACTATCACAGATGGTGACACAACTCCTGGAGTCAATGGTCAGACTCAAGAAGGGACCTCAAAGAATCCTAGACTTTCAGGACCAGATGGACAGATTCACAATCCAGTTCCATCTGACTTTTCCATTCCACCTAATGGGAACCTTCCAGTATCATCGACACCGCAGGATGGCCAGGCACAACTATTCCAATTTTTCCAGATGATGATACAAGAACAGAGACAACAAGTAGCCGACCAGAGACAAGAATTTTTGGCAGCACTTGAAAGGATGGCTGCAAAGACTACTACACCAGCTCAAGCACTAGCTCTAGAACCTTAAGCTAGAGTTGGTTCGGTAAAAGACTTTGTACAGATGGGTCCAAGGTCGTACAAAGGCATTGAGAGTCCAGAAGAAACTACCAACTGGATCACTCACACTCGGAAGTTATTAGAAGCATCGCAGCTACCTACAGAGCTGTGGATGACAGGTGTGAGGACGCTTCTAGATGGTAATGCTCATCACTGGTGGGAATCCATGGAACGCCAGATGGGTACATACCAGACATGGGAGCAGTTCTTGGAGTGCTTTGAAAGGAAGTACTTCCCGGACACCGTCAGAGATGCATTATATGATCAGTTTCTCCACCTGGAGCAGGGGAACCGAACAGTGGACGATTATGATGTTGAGTTTAGTCGCCTTAGTAAATATGGCGCTGCCTTGATACCAGATGACTTGGCCAAGGCTAAGAGGTTTCATCGTGGACTGACTAAAGAGCTCCAACACTATACTAGCTCCCAGTCCCGAATCTCTTATGACGAGTTACTGACAGAAGCCAGATTACAAGAAACCATCAGCAAAGGAAAAGGAGGTCAGTTAAGGGTACAATCAGGACCAACAAAAATACAACAAGGGGGACCTATTAGACGTCCTTTAGCTCAGCTACAGCAGTACCAACACAGAGCAGGACCATACCAGATCCCAGAGAAACCCCAATGCAATTATTGTGGGAGACGCGGGCACATCTCGAGGGACTGTCGAGTCCGCCTAGGATAGTGTATGAGATATGGTTCTGGACAGCATATATTAAAGGACTGTCCTATGCAACAAGCATTGACCCTTCCACCACCAGCACAGAGGCTAGCACTTCCAGCACCAAAGCCATCTCAGCAAATGATGAGACCAGGAGCACCTCGACCTTCAACAATAGGGGGATTTCAGCGAGGACCACCACTACCTTCCCAGGAGGATCAGTACCTGAGAGCTAGTCATGGACAGTCACAGAGGAACGGACAAGCTTTTGCAATGGAAGTGGATGACATGAATCAGGAGATTGATGTCATAGCAGGTATCACTCTTGCTTTTACTTTTCCTGTTGTGACATTGTTTGATACTGGGCCACCCACTCATTCATATCATCTAGTTTTATTGCCAAACACAACATTGCCTCCACACCTTTACCTAGTTGTATTAGAATTCTTACAGGGGAGGAGTTGTACCTATTAGTAGAATTTATAGAATGTGTCCTATAGTGATACGTGGCAGAGAGATGAATGCCCGACTTTTAGTCCTTCCCATACCAACTTTTGATGTTGTGCTCAGAATGGACTGGCTAAGCAAGTACCATGCTTTCTTCGATTGTTTTGGAGAAAGCATTCTTTTCAAGGTACCAGGCCAGCCTGAACTTGATTTTGCACAAGGATCTACAGAAATCCTTGATGGTATGCAGCTCACAATGAACGATGTTGTCTATCATCCTATTATTTCAGAATTCCAAGACGTCTTTCCAGCAGAATTGCCAGGACTACCCCCAGATAGAGATGTAGAGTTCTCAATTGAATTGACACCCGGAGCGGCACCTAGAGCATCACATGTTTATAGACTAGCAAAGAAGGAGATGGATGAACTAAAGAGACAATTAAAAGAACTAGAAGAGAAAGATTTCATCTAACCAAGTGCTTCACCCTGGGGAGCACCAGTGTTGTTTGTACCAAAGAAGGATGGATCAGTACGTATGTGCATTGACTATAGAGCATTAAATGCAGTGACTGTGAAGAATAAATATCTACTGCCACGCATTGATGACTTATTTGATCAACTTAGTGGAGCCAAGATATTCTCAAAGATAGATTTAAGATCGGGATATCACCAGGTGAAGGTACGAAAGGAGGACATCACGAAGACCGTATTCTGAACAAGATATGGGCATTACGAATTTCTGGTCATGCCATTTGGGTTGACCAATGCTCCAGCTATTTTTATGGACTTAATGAATCGAGTATTCCATCAGTATTTGGACCAGTTCATGGTCGTCTTCATAGATGATATACTTATCTATTCAAAGAACCACGAGGAGCATGAGAAACACCTGTGGATTGTTCTAGAGACCTTAAGGAGAGAGCAATTATATGCAAAGCTCAATAAATGTGAGTTCTTCTTAGACACAGTCTCATTTCTTGGACATGTTATTACGAGAGATGGTATTTCTGTTGATCCAGGAAAGATCTCGGCAGTCGAGACATGGCCTGTTCCTAAATCAGCAGCAGAGTGAGAAGTTTTCTTGGACTTGCGTGATATTACCGAAGGTTCGTAGAAAACTTCTCAAGAATAGCAACACCTATGACTCGGTTGACTTGCAAAGATCAAGAGTTCATATGGACCAACGAGTGTCAAGCCACTTTCGAGGAGTTAAAGAAGCGACTGATTTCAGCACCAGTATTAACTATTCTATCAGGATCAGGAGGCTATGTGATCTACAGTGACGCATCAGGGAAAGGCTTAGGATGCGTATTGATGCAGCATGGCAAGGTAATTGCATATGCATCTAGACAATTACGAGTACATGAAAAGAATTATCCAACTCATGACTTGGAACTTGCAGCAGTTGTATTTGCTCTGAAGCTATGGAGACATTACTTATATGGGGAATGAGTGGAAATCTATACAGACCACAAAAGCCTCAAGTATGTTTTCACACAAAAAGAGTTAAATATGAGGCAACGTCGATGGCTCGAATTGATGAAAGATTTTGAGATAGAGCTACATTATCACCCAAGCAAGGCTAACGTTGTAGCAGACGCATTAAGCCGGAAGCCAACAGTTTACTTCTTGACGACACAGAAAGAATTATTGAAGGACTTGCAATATCTTGGCATTGAAGTGTTATTACCCGGAGCAGATGGAACACTAGCCAACTTGCAAGTACAATCATCACTAGTAGAGAGAATCAAGGCAGCATTGCCTACATACGTCAGATTTAGAAGATTAAAAGAAAGAACAGAGGCCGGGAAGCAAACAGGACTGCGCATCCATGATGATGGGACATTACGATGTGGTGATCGTCTTTTTGTTCCAAATAGAGAAATTCGACAAGAGCTGATGACAGAAGCTCATAGTTCGATATATTTTATTCATCCTGGAGGCACCAAGATGTATCGTGACTTATGACAGTATTTTTGGTGGCATAGAATGAAAAGAGAGATAGCTCGCTTTGTAGCTAAATGTTTGGTGTGTCAACAAGTAAAGGCGGAGCATCAAAGAACAGCAGGGTTATTGCAACCTCTTCCAATTCCAGAATAAAAGTGGGAACACATCACCATGGACTTCGTCACAGGTTTTTCCAAGAATCCCAATAATAAAGATGCAGTATGGGTAATAGTAGATCGACTCACCAAGTCAGCATATTTTTTGCATTTTAGAGTTGGCCAATCTACAGAAACTTTGGCTGACTTATATATGAGGCAAATCGTGAGATTGCACGGCGTACCAGTCAGCATTGTATCAGACAGAGATTCACGCTTTATATCACACTTTTGGAGGAGCATGCAAGAAAGTCTTGGAACTCGTCTAAAGTTCAGTACATCTTATCATCCACAAACAGATGGGCAGTCAGAACATACTATTCAGACATTAGAAGATATGTTGAGGGCTTGTATGTTAGACTTTGGAGGATCATGGGAGGACCACTTACATCTTGTGGAGTTTTCTTACAACAATAGCTATCAGGCAAGCACCCAGATGGCTCCATTTGAAGTATTATATGGAAGAAAGTGTAGGTCTCCTGTGTGTTGGAGTGACGTGGGAGAACGTCAGATTCTGGGACCAGAGTTAGTAATCAACACCGTAGAGACAGTTAAAAAGATACAAGGACACTTGCGAGCAGCGCAAGATAGGCAGAAACAATGGACAGACCTTCATCTTCGTCCCTTGGAGTTTAAAGAGGGCGATCATGTCTTCTTAAGGATATCACCTACCAGAGGCACTATTCGATTCGGAGGGCGTGGCAAGTTGAGTCCAAGGTATATTGGACCATTTGACGTACTAGAGAGAGTGGGAGAAGTAGCTTATCGACTTGTGCTACCACCTTCACTTGAGGGAATACATGACGTATTCCATGTGTTACAGCTCAGGCAATATGTGGCAGATAGCAGTCATATTCTTGACCATTCGGAGATCACTATTGGGCCCAGGTTGTCATATCAAGAGCAACCCGTGAAAATTCTCGATCGTCGAGAGAAAGTATTGAGGAACCAATCTATTCCCTTGGTCCGCATAGCATGGAAGCATGGCTCGCCAGAAGAATCTACTTGGGAGCGCGAGGATGACATGCGCAAACATTTTTTGAACCTATTCGCAGACCAAGGTATAAATTTACTTCGTTAATTTATATCTTCTACCATCCTTGACTTTCTACCGTGGCTTAGTTTTAATTTCGAGGACAAAATTTTTATAAGTTGGGGAGAGTGTAAACCCCCATTTCTGAAAACCATATTAATTAGTTATTTGTGGTAATTATGAATAGAGGGAATATATTTTTATTGAATTTCTATTTAAGATATTGTACATCTAAGGGATTTATGGAGCTATTATAAATTTTCCTAATTTATTCCATGTAGGAGACCCGTTGGACAGTTGCTAGTTTAACCGTATGCACCAACATAATTTTTTGTAAAATTTTCTAAATATAAATATGAATATATATATATATATATATATATATTATTAATAAGAAAAAGAAAGAATAGAAAATATAATTTCCTATTAGATCAAACCCGTTAACCACACTCCCGCGCATAAAATAAGGAAATAGCAGCAGCAGCTCATCCCGCGTAAACAGACAACAGCAAACCGCTCACCACACCGCGTATACTTCTCCGTGCAAAAATATCAACAGCAATAACAAAACCACCCCGCGTAAACTACAGTAGCAGCAGTAACTAAACCACCGCTTATTTTACCCCGCGTAAACTCTTCCTTTCCCCACGTGTAAAACTCAAACCATACACCATTAGGAGAAGAAAATATCAGCAGCAGAAGCAAAACCCAACTTTGCTTTGCTTTGCTTTCCCACACGTGTAAGTTTCTCATTCCACCACTCCTTAGAAATCTCCTCAACCGTACACCTAAACCAATAAAAGGAAAATAGCAGTGGCAATAGTTTCTTAACCATTAAGTAAATCCCACCACCTCCTTATTCCTATATATAATTACAACTCTCAAAACCCTAACCCACTTCTTCTTACTACAACTTAACATTGTTGAAACGTACACTATACAGGACTTTTTGCTTGGCAAGTATACCTTGCTACTGTACAATTATTTACATTCCAGTTGATACATGCATGTTTTTTTCTGCCTATATAGATATTTATTTTATAGATTTTGGACCTATTTATGAGACCACCCAGTTTTAGGGAGCATCAGTAGGTTCATTGGCCGTGACACAGTTGCTACACAAGTTATGATTCTCATATAGATCTCGGACTACGTATCGGGTTGGCCTTATGTACGTAAGTGTCGTGCGTTAGGTGTAACTGCTGATAGAAACTTTGTATACTAGTAGACCTGGCAGTTATTTAGAGGTTTTATCGTATCATGGATATGGCATGCTTAGAGCATGGGGTGGGGAGAACAATAAGTAAAGCATTTGGGCTCCTTTGCACTTTTCCCCTGTATGCCCGGATTCTCCACCAGAAAAACGGGTGATGATGACCACTATATATTACTGGCGGCCTCTGCCGTTCAAAAGACGACATGCTTTGAGGCCCCTGATTCTCCGAGAGAGTCACGCCAATCCCATATTTTTAGCCAGATAGATCACTTGGTGGAAAGTTGTTCTCAAACTGCATTCACTTAGACGGTTAGGCGACCCATTGGATGTTTATATTTCAGTACTTATTGGCATATTTTTATGTATCTTATTACGTCCCTCTGAGGACATGGTCCCTTTCCAGATATGGACGAGTAGGAGTACCCACAGGAGTACGGACCGGGACCTGACTCCACTTACCAGGATGAGGAGATCTTAGCCTCATAGTATCTGTGATTAGTGACACTGTTTAGAGATTTTGTTGCTACCTCGGGATAGTCATTTTGTAGTGGATTTGTTTCCACCCGATTATCCGACTTACTACACATCTTGGGTATTCTGTAATATTTTTAGCTCTTATTTCCTACTAACTATTTGTGCTGTGGATGAGATTAAGATTCTGTGAGACTTGTTGTGACAGTATATTACCACTGATGGATTGAATGTTCATATACAGTGTACGTGTGTATATGGTTTCCATATATTAGAGTTCGTATACATACGGCTGGACATATTACGTATTCCTAGTCCTACGTATTTTGGGACTGGGGCGTGACACTGGGTGACAGTGAAGTGGATAATCTAGTGCATCAGTGAGAGGGAGTAAATTTAGTATCAGGTTTCTCACATAGTAGTGTGTAGGGAATTTGTGACCAATGTATCATGTATCACTGTGTTAGTGTCAGTGGTAGTATGGTGATCACTTGTTCATTAGGAATGTAAGTACAATAAATCATTTGTGTTCAACACCAGGTTAAGTGAATGAGAGGTAGCAGTTCTAGTAATTTGAGTTGTGAGTAAATTGTGTTCAGTGTCAATCCTCGTGTGAGTGAGGAATTCATTGTCAGTAGATATGGTTCCAGATCCTTAGTGTATCAGGTTCAACAGTGAGTAACCTGTGAGTGTAGAGTATCAGCAATGGGTGTCCAGGCACCTATGTATTAGTGAGGTGTGTGAGTTCCTGATACAGTGTATCAGTGAATAGTTGAGGGTACTACCTATTGATCCTGCCAGTAGTCATATACTTGTCCTAGATATAGCCAGGTGTGTGAAGTCTGAACAATTTTAGACTGTGAAACTGTGAAACTGTGTCAGTTCAGTTGTGCACAGGTTGGTTACAATACATTAGTGAGGGTATATTGGTGCACTAGTATCCCTGTGCTAGTGTATCAGACAGAAAGAGTGCTAGGTACTGCAGTAGGGAGAAGACAGCAGGGTGTGTTGCATGTGTCAGTATCAGTAGGTAATAGGTTTTGTTGGTATTAGAAATGTATACCAGTATTGGGGAAGTGTTGGTTAGCTAATAAGCTTAGTAGAGTGTTAGGTGTATACATAGAAACTGTGTGTAAGTATTGGTATCAGTGAAACTACAGTATTTGGAATACTGGGGATTGGAGGTGCAAGGGTATCAGTAGCAATTAGGAAATAATATGGGGTAATGGTGTGGGTTAATATGTAGAGTTGAGTATAGGTATTAAAGTATTAAAACTAAGATAATACTAGATGATAGATTAACTATTATATTATAAGATATATATCTAGTATCACTTAGTATTAGCTAGTATTACTTGTAATCACTCTAGAAACTAGACTTGAACCCAGATTGAGGTGTTATGAGTACACCCTAGTGTTTATAACTAAAAATAATAAATAATTAGCTAGTGTGAGACTAGTATTGACCAGTAGACTTTAGTATGACCTAGAGGCCTCGTATTTAATTATTTAAACATGCTTATTCCTTTAATTCAGTATTTTGACATTGATATTCCATAAATAGGTCATTGTGATCTCGCCTTGGATATTGATCCTCACACCTTCCTCAGGACCACAGGCGTACATTCTCTGACAGTTTTTATTTTGTTGATTAATTCTATAATTCTAGTTGTATAGTATACTTGATTCTGACACTGTGGATACACGGGTTAACATCATAGATACCTGTCATGAGAAATCGTGATTGGAATCCATCATGCTAGCTGGGGATGGGAAAATATTAGCAGATTATGTGATCATACCCCACCTTACATGCATCATAGCTCACCCCACACATCACGTTGGGTGTAGCCTGACCATTTACATGCCTCATAGCCTGTTATATATGATTAGCCTGACTATTGCTCGCATCATAGCTAACCAGATGGTTAGCCTGACCTCACATGTATCATAGCCAATCATATATGACAAGCCTAATCTCGTCCCAAGCCGATCACATAATAAATTGATATTTCAAACACATAGCCAGATATTTTATTCTTTATTTCATTTCACTTGTTCTAGCATTCACTTTTATTTCTATTCATTGCTAGATGTTCTATTGCTTATTACATATTCTCTAGTATTCCATATTTTCAGTATTGCTTTCATCTTGTATTTCCTTACACTATTTTTATAGTTTTGTCAATATAAATAAAACTGCTGTTTAGTGCTTGTGCTTCGCTCCAATCCTGACTGGATAACATTTTTAGAGGACTTGGAGGACTTCTGTCCTACCCACTATGGCCCGGGAATAGAGAAAGATTTTGTACCAGAAACCCTAGAGGAATTTTCCACCTTAGAGGAGACACAACCTACAGGCATTTAGACTGTCTTATTTATGTATTATTGTTCTAAAAACTGAGACTTGGGCTGTATATTTTGTTGAGACTTTATGTGGACGACTAGACTCTAGACTTGTGTTGTATTTATTTTTTTACTTGACTTATGTCAGTACTCTTTATCCTTATATCTCGTCGTGCCATTTATTTTCCAATAGTCTTGTGATTGAGTATATATTAAATTGTTGATCAATGTATTATCATTGTCCTCCCTATGGAGTTGAGATCATTGACAGGCTATGAGTTATGTTTGATAGTCTTGAGACCTAGACAACATTCTACTGCTGATACTACGGCGTAGGCTGGACGTACCCACGGCTCATGCCCAATTTCCGGGTGCGAGTCGTGACACCAAACAAAGGAGACATATTTTTTTATGAGCTGTGTGAACAATCGACAATATCCAAAGAGGTTTAATATGAACCTCCTGATGTATGCCAACCTCCCTTGGCGGCCATAGAGTTCCCGGAGGATCCTTGGTGGGTGCATCTCCAGGATGGCCTTGGTCTTGTCGGGGTCTATGTGAATACCCCAAAAAATAATGACGAAAACCAGGAATTTGTCGCTGGAGACTCCCAGGAAGGACTTGGTAGAGTTCATCTTGAGGTTGTATGCACGCATTAAGTCGAACATAGTCCTCAGATCTTGGAGGTGATCATCTTTGGAGCGAATCTTGACGGCGATGTCGTCGATGTAGCATTCCACCGTCTTACCCAAATGTTCAGGAAAAATGGTACTTATAGCTCGCTGATATGTAGCACATTTATTCTTCAGATCAAAAGGCATCACCTTATAGCAGTATACACCTATTAGGGTCCGGAATAACGTATGTTTCTTATCATCGAAAAATATCTTGATTTGGTTTTAGCCTGAGGAGCCATCCATGAAGGACATGCGCTCAGCGCCACAAGTGTTGTCGATCATTATGTCGGTGATTGGGAGAGGGAATTCGTCTTTGGGACATGTCATATTTAGATTATAGAAGTCGATGCAGACTCAGATCTTTCCATTCTTCTTAATAACAGGCACGATATTGGCTACCCAGTCGGGGTATTGTTCCTCGCGGATGAAGCCACTAGTTATCAGCTTGTTGACTTCAGCTTCAATGGAATCTATCACGTCCGGCCGAAACCGTCGTTGTTGTTGCTTGACAGGTTTGGCATCTGGCCGAATGTTGAGTTTGTGGACCACGATTTGGAGATCCAGTCCTGGCATGCTTCGTAACTCCAAGCAAAGACATCAATGTATTCCCTGACGATTTGTAATAGGGATTTTTGGTCTTCGTCGGACAGACTCTTGCTGTCGAAGATAGGCTTTAGGGAGGTCTCGTCACCTAGATCGACTTGTACAACTTTGTCCTTGGTAGGAGGTTCTCGCTACTTAAATCGTACCTCCCATTGTGATCCCAGGTGTTGGGCCCAAGGTTCCATCTCAAAGAGCTCGTGGAGATCCTTGTTGTCTTCATCAAAGTCGGCAGACACCATGTTGGAGGACAGTATTTGTCTGATCACGTCCCCGACGCTGACATCGAAGTCACAGGCTGACGATTCTGAAGAGTGTGAGCACTCTTCATCTTCTTTATCTGAGCCCTCGGGGGTTGTAGGAGGCTTTACATATCCTAAGCCATGCTTAGTTTTATGATAGTAATCCTCGGGCTTGCCCGTAGGGGAGAGAAGTCGTAAAAGCGACCTTCAGCCTTTGACGTAGTTTAATCCTTCAGTGCCCTTCAGGTTGTATCCCATCTTTTGGATAAGATGTAGGGCTTGCGAGATGTACTGATAGAGTGGCATTCTCCCTACCTCGGATTCTGGTTCTACTTCCTTTTGGATGATGGACCCGGGGCATTCCACTCTGCCGAAGTGTCACTACCACATTTCTAGAGTAGGGGGCATTGTTGTCATTTGCAATATTTATATATATGGTTTTTATAGATACATAATATGTATAATATGTTATATTAATAGTATTAAGGATATGGGTTAGTGTGCTAGACTTGATGTGACTATTAGACTCAACCTTAGACTAGACATTTTGAACCTACTAGTTAATCCCTATCCATTTAATTAGAAATTTGTTAAACCCTCACTTAGGATTAAACCCCACTTATTTGAATAACTCTTCATGACTAACCATAGTGGCATTGAGGACTTTATGCATTGCAAGCCCTAGGTCCTCATGTGGCCGGCCTACATAGGAGAGTGGGAGCCTCTCTCTAGTTCATTCATAGCTAATGAAAAACCCTAGAAGTAGTTATTCTCCAAACTCCTTCTTTCCTCCACCAAATTTCATAAATTTAAACCCCAATCCCTCTCATTTCCCTCATCTAAGAAGCCTAGAAGCTTAGGTTTCAAGGAGCTTTGGAGAAGAAGTTTGCATTGGGAATCCCCATCTTTCAATAGGTTAAAATCTGAAATCTCTCTTTTAAATTATGTTTTCATGGTTTTGTTGGCCATTAGGAGCCCACCCATGGTTTAGGAATACCTACAAGGGGAGAGAGACTCCCTATTGGTTCAATAGTATTTTCTTCATGAAATTTTGTTCATAGTTTGGGGGTTTGTGATGATGGGTGTGTTTCCTCTTTTTTTTCATAACAACTAATCATATTACATATATTTAATTATGTTTGATATGTATATATATGCTATTAGTTGTGATTGGGGGTTTGGCAAGAGGATTGGTTGTGTAACATGAGTATCTTGCTTGTGCTCACTAGGTGTTTGTTTAAATGACCTAAAGGGGTGTGTACCTATCCATAGTATCATTCATGTGTGCATAAATATATTATTAGATGTATAAATATATGTGTACGTGTTTAAGTATATTTTAGTGTGTGATGTGTATATGGAATGTGGTGCCATATACACTGTGCTGTTAGTGAGAGGTCGAGTGCAACACAGTTGAATAGGGTATCAGAGTTCCCTGTGTTGCAGTATTGCTGCTGCTATGGGAAGATATTAGTATGATTATTGTTGCCTATTCGTATTAGTGTAAGAGTAGTGCATTGGGTGTGAGGGGGAGAGTAACAACAATTGGGGATCGGGTAGTAGTAGTTGGTATTCTAGTGTTAGTGAAGAGGGGGGTTATAGAGGGGTGTGAGTGTCTGATACCCGAGAGTATCAGTGAGGGTGCTAAGTATTGGTATCTTGCATGTGTTTTGTGTCTCAGTTGTTGCATCAGTGAGTGGTTGACCACATGTACTGTCTACATGTGTATCGAGTGGGTAGAGAGGTATTAGATTGGTGCCTGTGAGTAGGTTTGAGTGATAGTTTAGATTGAGCATCAATGTCAAAAGGAATATAGGTATATGTATGAGTGTAGTACGTCTTGATAGCAATACTGGATGTGTTGTGAAGGGAAAAAGAATTACCAAGGATAACTGATACCATATATCAGAAAAGGTCTTCCTAGATGTTAGCTTGGAAATATTGCACTTGTGCAGATTAGTGAGCATGATGTACACAGTGGCATACCTGTAGAAGTTAATGGTGCATGAGGGACTGATGCAGTTGTGATCCGGATCTGGTATTGGGCAGTTGGTCCGATATATAAGGAGTTGGTGTTTAGGTAGTAGGCTCGGGTTCTTAATGAGAGTGCTAAGTGAAGTCAGTATGGAGGATATATGATGCGGAGGCTCAGGTCTGAGTTTTTGTCCACACATTAGGACAGTAGCAACAGCAACAACTCAGTTGATGTGCAAGTCCTGCATTAGCTTAGGGGAGATGAGCTTGAAGTGCAGCAACTTGGTCTGCACTTGTGCAGGTCAGCAGCAGCAGTACAAAGTGTTATATACTATGGGGATTATGTGAGGGGATGACAGAAGTATCATTGTGTATTAGGTAATATAGATGTGCACATGAGTGTAGGATCTCTGTGATGTGAGGGTGGAAATTTGGACATATGGAAATGTAAATTTAGATGTTAGCAACTGAGGGTATATTAGATTTTTCATCTAGTATAGTGTTTGAGTTATGATAAATTGTGTGTACCTATGTATCAGTGGTGAATGAGGGAATAAGGTATTGATTGTGCAAGGTGAAGGCATTGAGTCTCTTAGTGCATATGAAGATAGGATGGACACAGTGGATACCCTAGTGTCTTGATACAAGTATCATTGAGCATCAAGGTACTTGAAATCTATGTCTACTTAGAGTAAACTAGTTGAAGTGTAGTATGAGATACTTGAGTAGATTTATAGAAATATGGACTAGGGTTAATTATGGGTTAAATATGAGGATAGCATAGGTATTATGGTAGTAGATATGAGATATGAGTATCCCAAGATACCATGAGTCCAAGGTGAGTTGTGTCATTAGTGTTGGTATCAAGATATCAACTATAAAGGTACCCATGAGTATCAATGTTGGTGCCAAGGTAAATATTAGCAAGGTATTAACTGGTATATCTTACTATGACTTAGAAAAACCTAGAGTACCAAGGTAATGACCTAGTTGTGGACTCTAACCATAACATTAACCTAGAAATGACCAAGTATCTAACATAGAACTAATTATACTTGTTTATTGTTCCATATCACTCAATAATATTGATATTTAATATTTAGGACTCTTGGACTCCAGTTTGAGACCTTCCAACTCCCAACATTAATAAATAGAAGGAATAATATATATACAGTTTCGACATTTCAAAGCGATTAAATCTACCGAACTCGAGTGACCCTTGTGGTTATCGAGGAGAGGTATAAGACCCCGACTGGATGGCGAAAGATTGATGGATTGAACCACTGAGACTTATTATTCCTTTCGAAAAATTTTGTTCAGAGCAACAAAATAAATACAAATCCCACTCAGAGCATAAAAGTTTCAAAACTTTCAAAAAGAGTATCACAACGCCCATCGGAAGGACGTTTTACGACTTTCAAAAAAAAATCGTCAGTTGTCGTTTAAAAAAAAACTCCGTTAAAAATAAATAAATAAATAAAATAGGAAAACGCCCTTTGGAAGGACGTTTTTTCTAGGAAAAACGTCCTTCCAAAGGGCATTTTCCTATTTGTTTATTTTTTCCGTATACAACTCTCTCTCTTCTCTCTCTCACTCACACTCTCTCTCTGCTCACTCTCTCACTCACTCACTCTCACTCACCCGCCCACTCTCTCTCTCTCTCTCTCTCTCTCACTAACTCACTCTCTCTCTCACTCTCTCACTCACTCTCTCTTCTCTCTCTCTCTCTCTCTCTCTCTCTCTCTCTTCTCTTTCTCTTTCTCTTTCTCTCTCCTCTCCTCTCCTCTCCTTTTTCGTACATCATTTTTTATTTATTTTTTCTAATTTAATTTTAGTATTATGTTATGATACTATTGTAACGAATTCGAGACTCACCATTGTCCAGTGAAGAATTCCTTACTGAATAATTTTGCTTTCTTGAGGTCCTTTGGAAGAGAGAAGAGAGAGAGTGTGAGTGAGAGAGAGAGAGAGAGAGAGAGAGAGAGAGTGTGAGAGAAAAGAGAGAGTGTGTGTGTGTGAGAGAGAGAGAGAGAGAGGAGAGAGTTGTATACGAAAAAATAAAAAAATAAAATAGGTTTTTCTAGAAAAAACGTCATACCAAATGGCGTTTTACTTTTTTTTTTTTTTTAATGGAGTTTTTTTTTAACGATAATTTTTTTGAAAGTCGTAAAACGTCCTTCCGATGGACGTTGTGATGCTATTTTTAAAAATTTTGTAACTTTTGTGCTCTGAGTGGGATTTGTATTTATTTTGTTGTTCTGAACAAAATTTTTTGTATTTCTTTCATTTATTAATGCTGAAAGTTGAGAGGAACAATAAACCCATAAAATGTACAATACAGCATACGTAAAAGTTTCATAGGAAATATAGAACCACGTAACAAAACAAAACAAAACAAAGCAAAGCAAAGCAAAGCAAAGCAAAGTAAAGTAAAGCAAAGCAAAGCGAGTAAACCTAGAAAAGACCCTTTCATTTGTGAAACAAATTTACGGTGGTTCCTAGATATAGTTTTCAAAACAAACTGAACAACATCGTTTCGTGCGTCATTGCTTCACTCATGCAGCTCACAACACAACAAAATAGAATAGAACAAAACAAAAACAAAACATCCAACTTAGTCCACAATCAGGACTCTTCCTCCGCCACTTCTTCCATGCAAGTTACCATATCCTCTCTGTCTCTCCGTCTCTCTCTCTCTCTCTCTCTCTCTCTCTCTCTCCCTCTCACAGGACTCTTCCTCCGCCACTTCTTCTTCCAAGCAAGTTACCATACTCTCTCTCTCTCTCTCTCTGTATATATAAATATAATAACAGCACTTCTCCCATCTTCAAGAAAACACGTACACGCCAGCAACATCCTAGATTCACTCATCAAGAGCTAGTCGAGCCACATAGTTTCAATCCATAGCATGGGAGAAGCACCAGCACCAGCACCAGCCCATGTCCTCCTAGTCTCCTTCCCCGCCCAAGGACACATCAACCCCCTCCTCCGCCTCGCGAAGCGCCTCGCACACAAGGGCCTCCTCGTCACCTTCACCTCCACCCACGACATCGGCAAGAGGATCCTCCAAGCCTCCACCAACACCTCCATCCCCGGCTCATCGAACCCCGTCGGCCGAGGCCACCTCCGCTTCGAGTTCTTCTCTGACGGATGGGACGTCGACCACGAGCCCCGCCGCCGCGACCTCGACGCGCTCACGGCGCAGCTCTCCACCGTCGGCTCGGCCAACTTCAAGTCCCTCGTGCGCCGCCAGGCGGACGAGGGCCGCCCCGTCGCGTGCGTGGTTAACAACCCCTTCATCCCCTGGGCGCTCGACGCCGCCGAGGAGCTCGGCATCCCTTCCGCGGTCCTCTGGGTCCAGTCCTGCGCCGTCTTCTCCACCTACTACCACTACTTCCACTCCCTAGCCGACTTCCCTCCCGATATCGGCTCCGACGTGTCGCTCAGCCTCCCGGGCCTGCCGGCACTTAAAGCCGAAGACCTCCCATCGTTCCTCCTAGAATCCACCCCTTACAGAGGCTTGAAAGACGTGATCCTCTCGCAATTCAGTAACATTCGCAAGGCCGAATGGGTGTTCGCCAACACCTTCCACGAGCTCGAGCGCGACGCCATCGACGCCGTCGCTAAGCTCTCCCCGATCATTCCCGTAGGTCCATTGGTCGATACCGAGAGCTCCGACGTGAAAGGAGACCTGTGGAAGGCGGAAGAGTGCTGCATGGAGTGGCTCGACGCGCAGCGGCCGCGGTCGGTCGTGTACGTCTCGGTGGGGAGCGTGGTCGTGCTGAGTAGCGAAGAGATGATGGAGATGGCGCGCGGGCTGGAAGGATGCGGCCGGCCGTTCCTCTGGGTGGTCCGGAAGGACTGCCAGCACATGCTGCCGGAAGGGTTCGCGGAGGACGTAGAGGGGAGGGGGGGTGGTGGTGGAGTGGAGCCCGCAGGACAGGGTTCTGGCCCACGGGGCGGTCGCGTGCTTCGCGACGCACTGCGGGTGGAACTCCACGCTCGAGCTGCTTACGGCGGGCGTGCCGGTGGTCGCGTATCCGCAGTGGGGGGACCAGATGACCGACGCGAAGTTTCTCGTGGACGTCTACGGGGTCGGGGTGAGGCTTGGGGCTCCGGTGGGGAGGGAGGAGATCGGGAGGCGTATCGCGGATGTGACCGAGGGGGAGAAGGCCGAGGGGATCAGGAAGAGGTGTTCGGAGCTGAAGGAGGCGGCGGCGAGGGCGGTGGCGGAGGGAGGGTCGTCTGATCGGAATGTACAAGCTTTTGTCGATGAGATCAGGAGGAGAGCTTGTGGTGGTAGAGTCGAGGAAGAGGACGAATGATATACGTCGGATCACGACTATAAGCATTGTATTTAAAGTGTTGAATACTCTACTTCATAATTCTATTTACAGTTATGCTATTATACTTCCAAAATATTTGGACGATACCCATTATGAATATTAAAATTTCGCCAACGGAGTTGGAGAAAATTCGAAAAAAAAATATTAAAATAAATAAAAAAAATTAAAATTATGCCAACTTGGTTGGTAAAATTAGGAAAAAAATATTAAAAATATATAAAAATATATTAGACAAATCAAAAAATCAAATTTTCGCCAACTCCGTTGGCGAAATTAGGAAAAAATGGTTTTTTTTTAGGATTTATTTGTTTTGGTTTTATTTTTGGTTTTTTGGGTTATTTTTTTTATGGGTTTATTTGTTTTGGTTTTTTTTTCTTTGTGGGTTTTTTGTTTGATTTTTTTTATAGGTATGTTACTAGTACCCACTCTGTCATATATATGTTAATAGTAACTCTGTCATAATAACGTTCATATTTTAACGTATACATTTAAAATAGTTTAATTTAGTGTTAGTACACGAACATTACATTTATACAAATTAAAATAGTAACTAGAATTATATAACTATAATTATAATCAAAAAATTACAAACCTGTTCTTCTTATGTTCTTCTCTTCTCTTCTTCTTTGCTTTCTTACTCCTGCTATTCTCTGCTCTTCTCTTCTATTCTCTGCTTCCTCCTCATATTCTCTTCTGTGATCTTACAACTCTTCTGTGATGTTGCAACGATCTCCCACCCTCTACTTATAATACATAACCTCCACCAACACCCACTTAAATATTTAACCACCTAACATCAATTAAAATCTACCAACACATCCACCCGAACCAATTTAAACCCACACCTACAATCATTTAATCCCTATCAACAACCCTACCAGAACCAGACCCTAAGAATCAACCAAAAAAATTGGAAAACCAAATTTTTGCCAACCCAGTTGGCAAAAATACGGTGAACCCATTTTTTTCTCAAGTTAAACTGTAATCCCCCTGATTTTTAAAAATTTATAATTTGGAATTTTCCCCAATGTACTGTAATTTTTTGAGATTTTTCTGCTATTTAAATCAAGGTATTTTGTAATTAAAGGATTTTTAAATGTTATTAATTAATATTAAAATATTATAAAAATAATATTTTATGGTGTAAAATGAAAAACTAGACGTAGGGTAATTTTCCGGGAATTTATTGGACCCCGGAAGTATTTTTAAAGCCCTAAAAACTAATTATTTAATTAAACCAAATAAACCGGGTTTATTTTAAATAAACCAAACCAAACCGATAGCTGAACCAAACCGGTCTAATTAAACCCAAATCCTTATTGGGTCGGATCCGGGCCCAAAACCGACCCGACCCGTCCGCCCGACCCCTTAACTCTTTCCCTTCCAAACCGATCCCGACCGATGCCCTCCTGCCGTCGCCGGCCGACCAGCGCCGCTCCGGCTTCTTGCAACCGCCGCCGCCGTCCGCTCGCGTCCCCGACTCTCCGCCTCCTCTCCCCGCAACGGCCACCGTCCGTCTCCCCTCTCCGGCCTATAAAAGCCCTAGCCGACCCCATTTTTCCCTCCTCCGCCTCCGGCTCACTCCAGCGCCCTCGACCTCGTCGGCCTCCCGCCTCGTTGGGACGCCGCCCCTGCCCAGCACGACCCGCCTCCTCCTTCCTTCTCCCCCGACCCAGCAGCAGCCCGCAGCGTCCTCCGGCCGCCCCGCTCCGCCCGGTCGCCTGCGCCGCCTCCCAGCGCGTCACCGCACAGCCCTCGACCGCCTCCTCTTCCTCCGGCCAGCCCCGAGCCGCCGCCTCCGGCCAACAGCAGACCCAAACCCTAACCCTAGGTCGCAGAGGACTCGGACACGGCCCACTTCGTGTCGACTCGGACACGTCTCGGACACGGAGAATTTTGGTTTCCGGAGCCCTGTTCAGGTCCATATCTCTCTCCTCGCTGCCCCATTTTCGATTCCGTCTGTTGCATCGCGTAGACTGCATGACCCCCTCGGTGCCCGTGCAACCCGCTCGGTGCATCGCGTCCTGTGGTGATCGCGAACCGCGATCCAAAAACAGGAAAACCAACGTCCTGTTTCACCCCGGAACTGAGTACGCCCCGCCAAACGGGACGACTTGGTCGCGTGCGGTCTTCACTGATACGTGCACGTCGTTGATACAGACGTGCGAAATTTCGCAGAAGTTGATTTGGATGTGCGTGCACACCGGTATCAGTGCGTATCCGCCGACAACGCCCCGTATCCTTCATTTCTGGATCTCGCTGTAACTTAGTGTACACACGTCGGATCGAGACAAAACTTGCGCCATCAGACTCGTAGCAATATGCTGGTCCTGTGACCCAAGTTTAGTTCGATTCTGAGAACTTTGACAAAATTGCGTATCGTGGGCCCCATAGGCTCCACTTGACGGTCGATTTTGTGAACGGCTCATCGAAATCCAATTTTGGAAGTTCCGTTGGGTTCGTATCATCGTTCCTGACTTGTTTACACTAAGTTTGACAGATTTGGAGACCTTTGACCCTGACATATTTTTCGGTGCAAGCGGCCCAAATGTGGACCCCGCCTTGACCTGAAATTGTCATTTTCGCCCCTGTGTCCAAATTGGACTCAAGGACAGGTGTTTCTAGCTGATTAATATTTTCTGGATCTGATGGTGATGTCTATTTCAGCAACCGGTGTACTGCCTGCAAATCTCGCTGCTGCCAAAGCTACAATTGGAGCCGGAAACCCAGGCAAGTGTACCTTGCCATAATTGCAGTATAATTGATTCATTTTGTTCTCTTGGTTTATTCCTGTGACTGTTGTTCATGCTCAACCCTAGGGCCGTATAACTTGCTTAGCGTCCGATTAATAGTCGGGTGCCAACACCGTACGCGGGGTTGTGCAACGTCACCTAGAGATGGATATCGTGACATTTACATTCTCATACTTGCCATATCAAGTACATTATACCTAGGACACCTGACACAAATCATAAGACAGAATCTTCTGAAATATTCAAGGTGATTCTGTATAGGATACAGGTTTATGACATATACAGTTTACATGCTTAAATTTATTCTGACTTATTGCATTAGTTTTGATCCTACGTGTCATGGACATGAGACGTGAGATTACATTGGGTGGGGAGAGTATTACCATATCAAGGCTGATTAAATTATAATTATTGTCATCTGGAGGTGTCTTAGTCTCTGATACAGAGCTTTGGCGCAAGTTCTGGCCCTTCGAGAAAATACTGCTATGGTTTCTTCGACACTGATCCTGTAGTAGTCTCAGCCTGAGTATGACTAAAACTCTCACTTGCATATCACTTAGCTGGTTTATTCATTTACCCTATTGTTCCTTTATTTCTGTACTGCATTTATTTTGGCTTGTATTATCTGTACCTTGCTATGTCCCCAGATTTAGCAGACGAGATCTACCCTGAGGTGTACGGAACAGAGCACTTCTCGGAACAGTACCAGAACCTGAGGACGAGGTGATCGCTGAGGACTTCTCCTGAACATCTGCCTCTTCCATGCTCAGTTGTTAAGGCAATTAAAATCTTTATTTTCTGTTTATGAAAACATTTGTAACAGACTTAATATCGGATTGTTCCCCGATTTTAATTACTTGTGGCTGGATGTTGTTTATTTCTTTTATTTGATATTGCTGTGTTTAATCTGTGGATGAGAATAGTAAACCCTGACTATTGTAATACAGCTTAAGTATGCCCCGATGGATCCATTAAATTAGGTTTGTCCATCGGTGCGTGCTGCTGGCTATTGCCACGTGTCTAGTCCCTCGATATTTTGGGACTGGGGCGTGACATAGTTTTTGTGGTGGCCCATGCAGGTCAACGACTAAATTGTTCGGTTTCAACTTAGGGACCGAATAGGCCTGCAATAAGAATATGATAAGTCTTTAGGATCTTATCCACTTGCTTGAATCGTTCTTGACATCTATCTCGGATTCGAATTAATTCCTTGACTTGCATCTTGCCTTGATTCCTGTGCGCCTCTTATCGTTTATTTTGGATGCAGAGTAGTGGAATCACAATCAAGCAACGAGACTCCTGCAGGAACACCACTGGGTGCTGTGGTCACCCAGGAAGATGAAGTGACACCAGAAGATAGATGTCAATCAACTCAACAAGGCGATCAAGTAGATCAACACTCTTCCAGCAGCAGCAGAGGAATCGACTGCAAAGACGCGGACAAGCCATGACGATGACTTTGGAAGACGCTCAGACTCTTGGCGTAGGTAATGCGCGTAAGTTTTTGTAGTTCTGTTTCTAGTATTGCTTTAGTTCGTGCCCGTTGGTTCGTGACCCTAGACTTAACCTGATAGTTTTAACTTGCTAATAATTGATAACCTAGTGTAACCTAGAATTGTTAATCTAAAATGTTTTTAAAGGATAAGCTAGATTTTTCTAAGAACTATAATTTTCTAGATTTCCTACATTTGGAAAATTGCATAACTTCTATTGCTTAGGAAAATAATTTTCCATATGTGTTTAAACCCTCAACCTTGATTTTCTTCATAGTATTGTGCTTCGAATAAATTTTGCAACCGTGTCATCTTTGTTGACCGGTTATGCTTTGATTGCGAGGACGCAATCCTCTTAAGGGGGTAGATTGTAATCTCCCTGATTTTCAAAAATTTATAATTTAGAATTTTCCCCAATTTACTGTGATTTTCTGAGATTTTTCTGCTATTAAAATCAAGGTATTTTGTAATTAAAGGATTTTTAAATATTATTAATTAATATTAAAATATTATAAAAATAATATTTTATGGTGTAAAATGAAAAACTAGACATAGGGTAATTTTTCGGGAATTTATTGGACCCCGGAAGTATTTTTAAAGCCCTAAAAACTAATTATTTAATTAAACCAAATAAACCGGGTTTATTTTAAATAAACCAAACCAAACCAATAGCTGAACCAAACCGGTCTAATTAAACCCAAATCCTTATTCGGTCGGATCCGGGCCCAAAACCGACCCGACCCGTCCGCCCGACCCGTTAACTCTTTCCCTTCCAAACCGATCCCGACCGATGCCCTCCTACCGCCGCCGGCCGACCAGCGCCGCTCCGGCTTCTTGCAACCGCCGCCGCCGCCTGCTCGCGTCCCCGACTCTCCGCCTTCTCTCCTCGCAATGGCCACCGTCCGTCTCCCCTCTCCGGCCTATAAAAGCCCTAGCCGACCCCATTTTTCCCTCCTCCGCCTCCGGCTCACTCCAGCGCCCTCGACCTCGTCGGCCTCCCGCCTCGCCGCGACGTCGCCCCTACCCAGTACGGCCCGCCTCCTCCTTCCTTCTCCCCCAACCCAGCAGCAGCCCGCAGCGTCCTCCGTCCGTCCCGCTCCGCCCGGCCGCCTGCGTCGCCTCCCAGCGCGTCGCCGCACCGCCCTCTACAGCCTCCGCTCCCTCCGGCCAGCCCCGAGCCGCCGCCTCCGGCCAACAACAGACCCAAACCCTAACCCTAGGTCGCAGATGACTCGGATACGGCCCACTTCGTGTCGACTCGGACACGTCTCGGACACGGAGAATTTCGGTTTTCGGAGCCCTGTTCAGGTACCCATATCTCTCTCCTCGCTGTCCCGTTTTTGATTCCGTCTGTTGCATCGCGTAGACTGCATGACCCCCTCAGTGCCCGTGCAACCCGCTCGGTGCATCGCGTCCTGTGGTGATCGTGAACCGCGATCCAAAAACAGGAAAACCAATGCCCTGTTTCACCCCAGAACTGAGTACGCTCCGCCAAACGGGACGACTTGGTCGCGTACGGTCTTCATCGATACATGCACGTCGTTGATACGGACGTGCGGGATTTCGCAGAAGTTGATTTGGATGTGCGTGCACACCGGTATCAGTACGTATCCACCGACAACGCCCCGTATCCGTCCTTTCTGGATCTCGCTGTAACTTAGTGTACACACGTCGGATCGAGACGAAACTTGCGCCATCGGACTCGTAGCAATACGCTGGTCTTGTGACCCAAGTTTGGTTCGATTCTGAGAACGTTGACAAAATCGCGTATCGTGGGCCCCACAAGCTCCACTTGACGGGCGATTTTATGAACGGCTCATCGGAATCCAATTCTGGAAGTTCCGTTGGGTTCGTATCATCGTTCCTGACTTGTTGACACTAAGTTTGTCTGATTTGGAGACCTTTGACCCTGACATGTTTTTCGGTGCAAAGCGGCCCACCTGTGGACCCTGCCTTGACCTGAAATTGTCATTTTCGCCCCTGTGTCCAAATTGGACTCAAGGACAGGCGTTTCTAGCTGATTAATATTTTCTGGATCTGATGGTGATGTCTATTTCAGCAACCGGAGTACTGCCTGCAAATCCCGCTGCTGCCAGAGCTACAATAGGAGCCGAAAACCCATACAAGTGTACCTTGCCATAATTGGAGTATAATTGATTCATTTTGTTCTCTTGGTTTATTCCTGTGACTGTTGTTCATGCTCAACCCTAGGGCTGTGTGACTTGCTTAGCGTCCGATTAATAGTCGGGTGCCAACACCGTACGCGGGGTTGTGTAACGTCACCTAGAGATGGATATCGTGACATTTACATTCTCGTACTTGCCATATCAAGTACATTATATCCAGGACACCTGACACAAATCATGAGACAGAATCTTCCTGAAATATTCAAGGTAATTCTGTATAGGATACATGTTTATGACATATACAGTTTACATGCTTAGATTTATTCTGACTTATTGCATTAGTTTTGATCCTGCGTGTCATGGACATGAGACGTGAGATTACATTGGGTGGGGAGAGTATTTCCATATCAAGGCTGATTAAATTATAATTATTGTCATCTGGAGGTGTCTTAGTCTCTGATATAGAGCTTTGGCGCAAGTTCTGGCCCTTCGAGAAAATACTACTATGGTTTCTTCGACACTGATCCTGTGGTAGTTTCAGCCTGAGTATGACTAAAACTCTCACTTGCATATCACTTAGCTGGTTTATTCATTTATCCTATTGTTCCTTTATTTCTGCACTGCATTTATTTTGGCTTGTATTATCTGTACCTTGCTATGTCCCCTGAGGACCTGGAATGGATTATGTCCCCAGATTTAGCAAACGAGATCTACCTTGAGGTGTACGGAACAAGAGCACTTCTCGAAACAGTACCAGAACCTGAGGACGAGGTGATCGCTGGGGACTTCTCCTGAACATCTGCCTCTTCCATGCTCAGTTGTTATGGCAATTAAACTCTTTATTTTCTGTTTATGAAAACATTTGTAACAGACTTAATATCGGGTTGTTCCCCGATTTTAATTACTTGTGACTGGATGTTGTTTATTTCTTTTATTTGATATTGCTGTGTTTAATCTGTAGAAACCCTGACTATTGTAATACAGCTTAAGTATGCCCCGATGGATCCATTAAATTGGGTTTGTCCATCGGTGCATGCTGCTGGCCATTGCCACGTGTCTAGTCCCTCGATATTTTGGGACTGGGGCGTGACATAGTTTTTGTGGTGGCCCATGCAGGTCAACGACTAAATTGTTCGGTTTCAACTTAGGGACCGAATAGGCCTGCCATAAGAATATGATAAGTCTTTAGGATCTCATCCACTTGCTTGAATCGTTCTTGACATCTATCTCGGATTCGAATTAATTCCTTGACTTGCATCTTGCCTTGATTTCTGTGCGCCTCTTATCGTTTATTTTGGATGCAGAGTAGTGAAATCAAAATCAAGCAACGAGACTCCTGCAGGAACACCACAGGGTGCTGTGGTTACCTAGGAAGATGAAGTGACACCAGAAGATAGATATCAATCAACTCAACAAGGCGATCAAGTAGATCAACACTCTTCCAGCAGCAACAGAGGAATCGACTGCAAAGACGCGGACAAGCCCTGATGATGACTTTGGAAGACGCTCAGACTCTTGGCGTAGGTAATGCGCGTAAGTTTTTGTAGTTCTGTTTCTAGTATTGCTTTAGTTCGTGCCCGTTGGTTCGTGACCCTAGACTTAACCTGATAATTTTAACTTGCTAATAATTGATAACCTAGTGATAACCTAGAATTGTTATCTAAAATGTTTTTAAAGGATAACCTAGATTTTTCTAAAAACTATAATTTTCTAGATTTCCTATATTTGGGAAATTGAATAACTTCCATTGCTTAGGGAAATGATTTTCTCTATGTGTTTAAACCCTCAACCTTAATTTTCTTCATAGTATTGTGCTTCGAATAAATTTTGCAACCGTGTCATCTTTGTTGACCGGTTATTTTTTGATTGCGAGGAAGCAATCCTCTTAAGGGGGGTAGATTGTAATTCCCCTGATTTTCAAAATTTTATAATTTGGAATTTTCCCCAATTTACTGTAATTTTCTGAGATTTTTCTGCAATTAAAATCAAGGTATTTTGTAATTAAAGGATTTTTAAATTTTATTAATTAATATTAAAATATTATTAAAATAATATTTTATGGTGTAAAATAAAAAACTAGACATAGGGTAATTTTTCGGGAATTTATTGGATCCCGGAAGTATTTTTAAAGCCCTAAAAACTAATTATTTAATTAATCCAAATAAATCGGGTTTATTTTAAATAAACAAAACCAAACCAAACCAATAGCTGAACCAAACCGTTCTAATTAAACCCAAATCCTTATTGGGTCGGATCCGGGCCCAAAACCGTCCCGACCCGTCCGCCCGACCCGTTAACTCTTTTCCTTCCAAACCGATCCCGACCGATGCCCTCCTGCCGCCGCCGGCCGACCAGCGCCGCTCCGGCTTCTTGCAACCGCCCCGCCGCCCGCTCGCGTCCCTGACTCTCCGCCTCCTCTCCCCGCAATGGCCACCGTCCGTCTCCCCTCTCCGGCCTATAAAAGCCCTAGCCGACCCCATTTTTCCCTCCTCCGCCTCCGGCTCACTCCAGCGCCCTCGACCTCGTCGGCCTCCCGCCTCGCCGCGACGTCGCCCCTGCCCAGCACGGCCCGCCTCCTCCTTCCTTCTACCCCGACCCAGCAGCAGCCCACAGCGTCCTCCGGCCGTCCCGCTCCGCCCGGCCGCCTGTGCGGCATCCCAGCGCGTCGCCGCACCGCCCTCGACCGCCTCCGCTTCCTCCGGCCAGCCCCAAGCTGCCACCTCTGGCCAACAGCCGACCCAAACCCTAACCCTAGGTTGCAGAGGACTCAGACAAGGCCCACTTCGTGTCGACTCGGACACGTCTCGGACACGTCTCGGACACGGAGAATTTTGGTTTCCGGAGCCCTGTTCAGGTACCCATATCTCTCTCCTCGCTGCCCCGTTTTCGATTCCGTCTGTTGCATCGCGTAGACTGCATGACCCCCTCGGTGCCCATGCAACCCGCTCGGTGCATCGCGTCCTGTAGTGATCGCGAACCGCGATCCAAAAACAGGAAAACAAATGCCCTGTTTCACCCCAGAACTGAGTATGCCCCGCCAAACAGGATGACTTGGTCGCGTACGGTCTTCACCGATACGTGCGCGTCATTGATACGGACGTGCAGGATTTCACAGAAGTTGATTTGGATGTGCGTGCACACCGAAATCAGTGCGTATCCGCCGACAACGTCCCGTATCCGTCCTTTCTAGATCTCGTTGTAACTTAGTGTACACACGTCGGATCGAGAAGAAACTTACTCCATCGGACTCGTAGCAATACGCTGGTCTCGTGACCCAAGTTTGATTCGATTCTGAGAACGTTGACAAAATCGCGTATCGTGGGCCCCACAGACTCCACTTGACGGGCAATTTTGTGAACGGCTCATCGGAATCCAATTCTGGAAGTTCCGTTGGGTTCGTATCATCGTTCCTGACTTATTGACACTAAGTTTGACAAATATGGAGACCTTTGACCCTGACACGTTTTTTGGTGCAAAGCGACCCACATGTGGACCCTGCCTTGACTTGAAATTATCATTTTCGCCCCTGTGTCCAAATTGGACTCAAGGACAGGCGTTTCTAGTTGATTAATATTTTCTGGATCTGATGGTGATGTCTATTTCAGCAACCGGAGTACTGCCTGCAAATCTCGCTGCTGCCAGAGCTACAATTGGAGTCGAAAATCCAGGCAAGTGTACCTTGCCATAATTGCAGTATAATTGATTTATTTTGTTCTCTTGGTTTATTCCTGTGACTGTTGTTCATGCTCAACCCTAGGGCCGTGTGACTTGCTTAGCGTCCGATTAATAGTCGGGTGCCAACACCGTACGCGGGGTTGTGTAACGTCACCTAGAGATGGATATCATGACATTTACATTCTCGTACTTGCCATATCAAGTACATTATACCCAGGACACCTGACACAAATCATGAGACAGAATCTTTCTAAAATATTCAAGGTGATTCTATATAGGATACAGGTTTATGACATATACAGTTTACATGCTTAGATTTATTCTGACTTATTGTATTAGTTTTGATCCTGCGTGTCATGGACATGAGACGTGAGATTACATTGGGTGGGGAGAGTATTACCATATTAAGGCTGATTAAATTATAATTATTGTCATCTGGAGGTGTCTTAGTCTCTGATACAGAGCTTTGGCGCAAGTTCTGGCCCTTCGAGAAAATACTGCTATGGTTTCTTCGACACTGATCCTGTAGTATTCTCAGCCTGAGTATGACTAAAACTCTCACTTGCATATCACTTAGCTGGTTTATTCATTTACCCTATTGTTCCTTTATTTCTGTACTGCATTTATTTTGACTTGTATTATCTGTACCTTGCTATGTCCCCTGAGGACCTGGAATGGATTATGTCCCCAGATTTAGCAGACGAGATCTACCCTAAGGTGTACGGAATTAGAGCACTTCTCGGAACAGTACCAGAACCTGAGGACGAGGTGATCGCTGAGGACTTCTCCTGAACATCTGCCTCTTCCATGCTCAGTTGTTATGGCAATTAAACTTTTTATTTCCTATTTTTGAAAATATTTGTAACAGACTTAATATCGGGTTGTTCCCCGATTTTAATTACTTGTGACTGGATGTTGTTTATTTCTTTTATTTGATATTTCTGTGTTTAATCTGTGGATGAGAATAGTAAACCCTGACTATTGTAATACAGCTTAAGAATGCCCCGATGGATCCATTAAATTGGGTTTGTCCATCGGTGCGTGCTGCTGGCCATTGCCACGTGTCTAGTCCCTCGATATTTTGGGACTGGGGCGTGACATAAACCAAACAAAATCAAGTAAAAAAATCGAACCGAACCAACCACAAAAAACCAAGTGAAAAACTGAACCAAACAAAAAAAAACTGTTTTTTTCCTAAGTTCGCCAACGGAGTTGGCAAAAATTTGAGTTTTTGATTTTTTGATTTTTTTTATACTTTTTTTATATTTTTTTAATATTTTTTTTCCTAATTTCGCCAACCAAGTTGGCGAAATTTTGATATTTTTTTTATTTTTTTTTTCGGATTTTGCCAACGGAGTTGGCGAAAGTTTTTTTTTTCATATATGTCAGATTTTGGTCAGATTTTTGCCAACTGGGTTGGCAAAAATCCAGTTATTCAAATTTTTGCCAGTTCAGATGGCGATTTGTATCGTCATTTGTAAATTTATCAAACTTATATTATTATATTTAATTATTATAATTTTTTTATCGGTACAGTAAATTTTCTGTATAAGAATAGGTAGTAGCTAGAAGTAACAACACTATAAGATATTAATGTGTAACAGTATCTAGAAGTAAGTTAAGTGACAACAGTAGCAGTAGGCCTTGTTCCCAAAGTATAAGAATAGTTGTTGTTTTTTCAATCCCCAAAACCATAATACTAGAGATCGAAAACGGAACTAGACAACTACTACGTACATCAGAGTACACCGGCACCCCAAGATACAGTCGCGACTGTGAAAGACATGAAAGTTATTCTACAATCTAACAGTCAATACTAGGTCGACCAATCCTATGTATCTCAATCACAAAAAAGCAACAAGATACAAGATGTATCATCATCAGACATAAGATAGTAAAATGTTCCAAAATATAGATATATAGATGATCATCTAACAGTCAATACTAGGTCGACCAATCCTATGTATCTCAATCACAAAAAAGCAACAAGATACAAGATGTATCATCATCAGACATAAGATAGTAAAATGTTCCAAAATATAGATATATAGATGATCATAAAGCTAGTAATAAAAAATGGAGAACTAGCAAAAGTATACCAATAATACATGATCAACTCTAGCTGCAATCTAGGCTATACAAAATCATGTTGCCCTCAGGCAAGAAGTCAAGGTTCAAATGTCATGTTCGTCCCAAAATATGCGGACATTAGGTCACGTGACAATAGCCAACTACGTATCAAGTGGACTTCAGCCCCACTTAAATACGTATAAGTTGTTTAGTAAGGGCCACTTTCAAGATAATACAATAAATATATCTATATCTCAATCCACAAGAATATAAAATATAAGAATGGACAACATGTATTATGGTGTCCACCCCATGCAACACTTGTCCGAATAGACTCGAAATAAACAATCTATAATAGTAGATAAATAGGTAATAAGAACAAGTATTTGTAACTACGGAAGATATGATACAAGTATCCAATCACAATACCTGCATACCGAGACGATACTCATCAGTAGCTCCATAAGGTCTCAATGAAAATCAACACTGCAAATTTGAAAGAAAACCAATTTCTCAGAGGGACGTAGCAAGATATATAATATACATGCTATATAAACTAAAATAAAATCATAAAGTATGCCATGGTGTTTCTAACCGCCTAAATGTGCAATTTAGAGGACAACTTTCATACGCATGAGTATGATTCAGGCTAACTCGACTAATCCACGTAGCTCAAGGCTAGTGGTGCACATATATAGTCAACAGTCATCTGTATTCGTCCGTAACGATCCATGAACGTCGGATGCCATCTGCATAACTCATCAAATCCTATAGTTTCGTCTAGATACTATGGTGTACCAATTTGGCTATCCCATACGCATAATAGCTGGCCTCCACCACAATCTCATACTGACCAAGTCGTATCCACAACATCTCCAGTTTGTAACTACTTGAGCCTCTAATACCTTAATCATAGAAGTTATGTTTCTAACTGTCATACATCCTATATGTATCGATGATTAGTCGGATACCCTGGTCTGTGTCATATTATGAATATCATATTGTAACAAGTGTTTGTCAAAGTCATGTAGTTATGAGAATACTCCACAAGTATATGGTAGTCTGCTAGAAACTAAGTCGATATGTATAAAACAACATGAATCCAGTAACTCGACGAACACCGTCAGTTGCATCCAAGTCTAGCTTGAACACATAGTTTATATCTACACAAGTAATCATGATCATGTAACATAAAATGAATTATAAGCATAAATATGAAATAAAATAATAAAACAACAAGGTATACTTGAATGGATCATGAATGGTGTTGAGATAAAGTTCAGGTGACAAACACGGCGCATCAACAAAAGCAAAAAATATGGAATCTGAATAAACATTTTCGGATGTTGAAACAAATATTGCCAACATTTCCGGAATAAGTAAAATAGTTAGAATAGCCAAACCATAAGTCCAATTTGAACATGGAGAAAAATAGTAGTTTCAGATCAACATGGTCCAATGATAGCCCGCTTTGCACCAAATAATGTTCCATAATTAAAGTTCTCCAAATCGACAAACTATATGTCTAACGAGACTAGAATGATAATACAAACTCAACGATATGTCCAGAATTGAATTTCAATAAGCCGATCACAAAAACACCCGTCGAATTAGATCTGGTCAAGAGTCTCAGAATCGAAAGAAATTTGGGTCACAGAACCAGAGTAAAGCTGCACGTGCACGAAGTAATTGAGAAATTTCAAAAAGTCACGATACGGTGAATTTCGATGGATACTGGTCAAATTTGTCGCGCATACGCGACTAAATTAAATTTTGTCAAAGCCCACATGTATCGTACATTCCTTTTGGTACAATCGGTACGCGACAAGGTTGTCCGGTTTGACGTGACCAAGTTTGTATTGCAAAATTTTAATTTGAAAAACTCTTATTTTTGTATTTTTTGAACTGAGTTTTGATCGATAAAATATATGGATTAACCTAAACTATCTATATGATTCCATTCATGGTTATATAGGTTTTATAACAGGAAAAGAATAAACAAATTTTGGTTTATTGAGTTGAAAGAAATCGTCCGTTAAAAACTAGGCATTGGAACAGTTTCTGAGTGATTACGAAATACTGAAAACGAAATCTTTTTGTAATTTGATCTTGATTTTTTTTATAGGAATAATACGAATAAAAATAAACTAATTAAAGAGGGTTAGCTTGGGATCGAATCTGTGAGGTGGATCGGAATTCGGTCAAAAGACAGACGGAGAAAACAAGGCGTGAAGTAAGGGGTCGGGGATGTTTCCTCTGGACTACACAGCGTCGGCCCGACTTCAGGCGGTCGTCGGGGCTGCCTCCGGCGCTCTGTGGCCGATCGTTGTTGTGGTAGAGGTTGCGTGGGGTGGCCATGCGCGGGGTTGTGCGACTGCTCATGACGGCGAGATCGTCTCGTCGTCGACAATGAGGTCAGGTTGGGGTGATGAGAATTTGAGTATCCGAGAGAAAAAACATGGTCAGGATTAGCGGGGTTAAGATTGATTTGGTTTTAACAGGGAAGAGATTATCATGGGATTTGAATTGAAGGATTTGATTACATTGAATAGGAGAGAAAAGAAAAAAAAGATTTTAAAGAATTTTCCCTTTTTGAATTCTTTTGAATGCAGCAAAACAGGGAGTCGGGTTTTCTATTTCTTTATTCCTACGGGAACAGTGACAGTAAGTTTTTTTTAAAACTAATCATTAAACCAACCATAATTATATATATATAAATATATAAATAGATTCTAAATTTTTTTAAATATTTTTAAAAATTATTTATACAGATACAAAATATATGAATTTTTTTATTAATAAATATATAAAAATATATTTATAAGCTATTAATTTTAAAAGAGAATATATTCCAATTAACTAAATAAACCATTGTACAATAAATAAATAACTAATAAATAATAAAATAATAAAAAATAGTAATTATGAGGGGGTTTATATTCTACCAAGCTTATAAAAATTTTGTTCTATAAATTAAAATTAAAGGACTATCTAAAATCAAACGAAAGCATGGCGGTAGAAAAGAATTTAAGTACGCAAGATCGTACGTTGACTCTCGAAAAGATGGGGGATACAATTACCAATAGATTTTAGTCGAAGTCGTATTCTAAGAGTTAGGGTCAGCTTAGCTCAAGACATTACCCAACTTATAGAAATTAAGTTAGCAATGAAAGTCAAGTCAAGATCCTATTTACAAGATTTATGAAAAGGTCTAATTTCAAGAAAATATACCAGAATATTAGGGACTTCTAACTATAGTCAAGGGCTCTCAAAAGAAACCTCGTACTACCATAGTGTTATTGGGTCAAAAAACTCCAAAAGAGAAATTATTACCAAATCAACATTGCTCTTATATATGTTATATCTTTAATAAGACAGAATAAAATAATTTGGTTGGATATAACTAGGATAAGGTGGTACATAGGGATTCAATCATCACAAGTGACAAGACCGTAAAAATCATGAAGAAGGAGAATTTGTAAACCAAGACAAGGGAATAATAATAAGTTCAAAAAGTATTTTTATGGGATTGTATTTGAAGGTAAGGCACGATTAAGTAGGCATATGGAGAATTAAGTCATAGTGACTAGGTTAAGAAAATTGTAATAGAAAAAGAACTAGTACCTACAGTCATATGGATATTAAACAAAAGGAGATATTCCAATCAATGAGTTGGTTTTCGAAATTATGGCACGACTAGGAAATAGATAAAGTTTCTACCCAATCGTATAATTAGAATAATTTGTTACCGCAAATCACGAGACTATGATTGTGAAAATAAGACAAGTAACAATATGAAAAGATAGTGGTATGGTCGATGGTGAATTATAGCTTCGGTTTACTGAACAATCTTGAATTTTGGATGATCAAACAGATTGAAGAAGTTGTACTCCTACTCATACTATGGGTATAGTATATCTACCATATTTTTCTAGGATAACATTTAATTCTTAAGAATGAAAATAGCAAAACTTAAAGACATAATCTAACTTATATCACTTTATAATTATATATCTTAACTCTAATAAGTTCACTCACTCATGTGGCCTAGTTTTTTCAAGTATCGCTTTCAACAACATGGTGTTAGACTATTGGAAATGTAACCTATCAATGTCTCTAACCATCATTGATTCTTGAAATTTTATCATAGCATTTAATTTATGGCTTTTTCTTCGTTTATCATGCAATTGCTCTTCCAAGAATTTTTTTATCTACAATTTACAACTCAAACCCTAGGTAACATTTATCAATCTATTTAAGTATACCCTACTTCCATTTTATTCTCATATTCCAATCTTGAAAATTTATTTCTCTTCCCATCTCATGTCATTTTATTGCTTGTTTGGTTCTTGAAAGCCTGCTAACATAATCGTAATCAAGAGTTTTAAAATAATCTATTGTCTTACCAACTTGTTATTGCATTATCACAACTTATATAAGATATCTATTCCTAACATTCTTACCATTCATCACGAAAATTGTATCATCTATGTTCTCGAGCTAACCTTCTTATTCTTTCTTTGAGTCTCGACCCTAACTTATGGTCGAATTTACCGCCACACAACGTGCTTAAGTCATGCATCTCCGTAATCATGGTCATGTAACATAAACTAAATTATAAGCATAATTACGAAATAAAATAGTAAAACAATAAGGTATACTCGTCTGGATCCTTAATTGTGTCAAAATAACGTTTATGTGACAAACACGACACATCAACAAAAGCAGAAAATATGAAATATGAATAAATATCTCCGAATAATGAACCAAATATTACCAAAAATTTTGAAATAAGTGAAATGGTCAGAAAAGCATATTCATAAGTCCAATTTGGACACAGGTGAAAAACGACATTTTTGGATCAAAACTGGGTCTAATGGTGGCCCGCTTTGAATCTAAAAATTGTAACAGGATTAAAGTTCTTCAAAATCAAGAAACTATATGTTTAAGAAGACCATCACGATTATACGAACTCAATGGTATGTTCAGAATTGGATTCTGATGAATCGATCACAAAAACGTCCATTAAATTTGATCGTGGGACAAAACGATATTTTGATCAACTGTCTCAGAATTGAACGAAACTTGGTGTTTGATAATAAATGGAAGAAATAAAACTAGGTTTATACAAAACCCTTTCTTAGGTTTACAAACAAGAAGTACTATTAATCCTATACGAGGATGTTAAGTACAAATTTTAATCTGGATAAATATTGCTATAGGAGTCTGATCTGCAGTCGATCACTTTGTCCCTTGGACCACACGATGATGAAGAAGTGTCGTAGAAGAAGGAGATGCTTCAAAGATTGCAAGAGGGAGTGGATGCTTGATGCCAAAATCGTCGATCACTACTCTCTATCTGAGCTCTTGACTTTTTGACTCTTCGACCTCTCTTCTCTCAAAATTTTTGACCTTTCGACCCCGGACCTCTATCAATAGAGGTCTCTATTTACAGGGTTTTAGTGACAGTAACCGTCCAGTCGGCATAAAAGTCGGACAGTGGAGAGTATGGCGCTTTTTACACGGTGGTTATAATAACTGCCATCCATGTATAAATGATCTTCTGAATATGCGTGTGACGCGTGTCCCATGATGAAAAAATGCGTATAAATGCTGCAAAGATCACGGCATGAGAGCCACGTAGGTAACTGCCCCTCACGTAGAAAAGGTTGGCGTAGAAGCCAATAACTGTCACCATGGCGTAGAAGCCAAATAGTTGTCAGGTTGGCGTAGAAGCCAAATAGGCGTAGAAGCCTTATGTTGTATGGATAGGTAGCTATCGTAAAAGATAGCTGTTCCTCCTTCTTTTACTGAGGCCTTGAGCATAAAAATAGCCTTATCACGCGTAAATGCAAATATAGTCTGAGTTGGCATATTTTAAGGAGATAGCGTACAACGTGCTCCTTATAGCTGAAAATAGCCTGGTGGCGTATTCCAAGGAGATATCGTACAGCGTGCTCCTATAGTTGAAAATAACCTGATGGCGTAATGTGCAGAGGTGATGATGTAGACGTATTAGCCGTAATTATGGCTTGCCCAGTCTTTGGAAATATAATCAAATCTCGTACATTAAATGCAGAGATCTGCCACCATTCTGAGTGTTAAATGCAGAGACGTGTCTCGAGCTCTGTACGAAGATCTGCCACCATTCTGAGCATTAAATGCAGAGACGTGCCTCGAGCTCTGTACGAAGAGCAGCTTTTGACGTGGCAGTTCGTTTTGTCTTCTGATGAGCGTAAAAGATCATATCTGCCTATGTAAAACTAGGCATCGTATTCCCTTGTATGCGTAAAAGCACTTTGTATCAAGGAAATGTTACTAAATGACGGTTTGGGTCTCTGTGCCGCACCATCATTACAGCCGTCGTCTGGATAGCTGTGCAGTACTCATTGTCAGGAGTCAGGTTCACTGCATGATCTGACAGGTTCATTCCAGGAATACGAAGCGTTCCTCGTACACTTCCATGCTGCATTAAAAGCGGATGAGTTTTACGCTATAAAGGCAGTATAATACCCTTTCTACGCTGAAATAGCCTGAAAATACTATATTACTCGGATTGTCTTTGAGCTTATATTTTACGCTGTACTAGCGACAAAGCTCTGTTGTATGCCGATGGCTCTGAAGTTATATTTTACGCAGCCGAGCTCTAAAATGCTGCGTATAACTCTGCATCGTATTTTTCATGCTTCTACAAGACCACCTTCAAAGTTTTTAAATTTCTCGTAATTTGAAACACTTTGAATGAAGCATGAAACGGTCAAGTCTGACTCGTTCTTCGAGGCTGATTTCTCGGCAGATTTTTGGAGATTTGTTGGGATTCGGTGTGTTCTCTTTTGCCATATAAAGGCTGAGGAGTTAACCTGTTCTTTCCATATTTCCTTTACCACATAGAGATGATTGCCGAAATTCGTCAGGTCGACTTGAGGAAGAAGAAGATCATGTTCTTCCAGCATGTAAGGAGCCAAAAAAGAAGGCGTCTTCGAGCAAATATCCTCTGCAACGATGGATCATGGAAGGATATCATAGCTTCCTTTGCTCGGGATAATCAGCAACTTCATATGGCAATTCTTCCAGGAGAGAGGAAGAGTCACATTCGACCACACAGCTTGCAAGCTGTATTTTCTCCCGTTGTTCGTGGACGAGAGCAGACAAACTAGCTTTGTCTTCCAGTACTGAGTTGGGTCTAATACCTCAACTCAATCTGTCATGGCGTATGGAGGATGGGCTCTGAAAAAATTTTACAAGCCCACTTGTGTATCCTTCCGCCATTAATCATTTTCTTGTTAATCGGCCGCGGAAATCGACTAACTGCTGAAGAAGACGAAAGAAAATCTCTACCAATACGAGAACCTGGCAGAACAGATTCTGGGGGTGATCTTATAATGAAGATAAGAAATCCTTTGTAGACGGGATTTCCCTCATATGTAATCATGAAGATGACAAAAACCCTTTGTAGACTGGATTTCCCTTATATGTAATCATAATTTAATAAAATCATCTTCTTTCGCGTATCTGATGATTTGCCATATATATTTTACTGTGATGAAGTCTGAATATGTGTAGCTTCGACACGTCTGGATAACTTTACGTCGACTATGATAGAAAGAGTATTTGGTCCCGTCCTGTCTTTTACGCATAACTGAAGATGCGCAGAAAGCTTGTTTAGCATTTAAGTCGAATATTCGAACTATCCTGCCGTTTGGAATAGGGAACTGCGTAGAATTCTGAACTGTCACCTCTTTTGAGAAGGAGAATTTTTGTTCAGATCATCGTCTTCAAGAATAATTTCCCGAAAATCCCTTGAAATAGGGCGAGAAATGGCTGTCAAAAACTGAGTCGCCATCTTGAACTATAGAGAAAATATTCAGACTGGATTCTGGATGAACTTCCAATCGACCCAAGAAGAAGAGTTATTTTTATAGCTGAACCCTGTATGCTTTGGGTACTTGGGATATTTTGAGGTCAAAGAGGAGCATCTTCTGCGTGAACCCTTGCAATTGACCGCCTTAAGATTTGTTCAGATATACGCATATTCTGGCCTGCGTATTTTCAGATATGCTGAAAGTCATAGATCTATAATATAGATGAGCATAAAATCATAAGTTTGTAGCCTCTCGAGCTTAAAAGCTGCTGAGCATAAGAGCATCCGGGCGTATAAACTGTAGGTTTGTAGCTTCCGAAAAGAAAACTTTCGAACGTGAAGTCGTAGATTTGTCGCCTCTGAGCGTAAAAAGCTTCTAAGTGTAAAATCATAGATTTGTAGCCTCTGAGCGTGAAGTCGTAGGTTTGTAGTCTCTCAAACGTAAAAGCTACCGAACATAAAAGTATCTGAGCATAAAACCATAGACTTATAGCCTCTGAACGAAAAACCGTAGATTTGTAGCTGCCGAGCGTAAAAAGCTCCTTGGCGTAAAATCAATAATCTGCTTTGCACAAAAACTTTTTGAATTTCCTGACTGTCCGCCTTCCCTGAGTAATAGGCTGACGTAGTCCCCAATCATAACCGAATATTAAATATCGGATTTGGTTAGGGATTTGAGGAGTCCATCTGAACTCTATATATATCCCAAAGCTTTCAGAGAGAAGACTCTTCACCTGTCTTCTGAAAAAGAAAACTTTCGTCTCTTTGAGTTCTCTCCTTCGTTTCCTCTCTGAGCATTTTGAGTTTTTAGCAATGGCACCAAAACCAATTTCCTCCTCTAAGGGAAAGAAGGCTGCCTCCTCTTCTCGCTCCTCTGCCCAAGCAAGAGCGACTCCCGTCGGGCAGGGCGAACCTCGCTCTGAACGAAGTATTCCACCGATGAGCTGTGCACCGGGCGTTATAGGTAAAGCTTTTGGGATGACAAGAACGAAGAAAACCCTTCGTACACGTTGTACGTAAATGCGCTAGGTCATCTTCTGTGCTGATAGCCTCTTCGAGGAAGATGATGCACAGAGATGTTTCATCTTTTACGCCCATATTTCTAATGTGTCAGCGTAAAAACTCCACATTTTCGCAGTCTGGCGTAAAAAGCTTTGACTATCAAAAATTGGCGTATACTATAAACTTTGAGTGTTACACTCTGGATAAGAATTCCGGCGTAATAACTCAAACTTTGGTAATCTGACGTAAAACACAGACTGTCAGATTTTTGTGTATACTGCCAATCTTAAATTTTTCGCCTTGGAATGAGATTCCAGCGTGAAAAATCAAGTTTTTACAGTCTTGGCGTAAAAGCACAGACTGTTGCTTTCTGGCATAAGTTGCAAGATTATGAGTTCTAGTATAGAAACTGACGTATTTTTCTTGCACTTTGTAGTTAACTTGCATGCATCTCCGTTGGCTGAGGTTATGGGTTCTGCTGCTGGGATGCTGCATTCTAATTTGCTGGAGGATTTGTCCCATGTGACATTTCCTATTTCTGGACCCCAATATCCTGAAGGAAGGGGAATCTTGATATCGTCTCAAGGAGAGCGAATGCTGTTGAGCATGATCAATGGAGAGCCCCTGGCGTATATAGATGGGGCACAATATATAAAACCGGCTTTTCTCTTCGGGAATATGATTGACAAACAATCCCAGATGAAGCCCAAGAAAGAAAACTGGGTTTTTCCTGCCGGGGGCTTAGTCCTGTATCTGCCCAGGATGCTGAAAGATTATCCTATCTCGGCATTCTTCCATGCCACACATCCCAGGAGGATGTCGTGGACCCTGACTCCCAATCTTCACGGCCAGTCGGGGAAGATATTTTACCAGAAAGGATCCGACCAAGGGTCATTTGTAAGCTGCCCTTCCGGCTCGGTCATGCCGTTCAGGGGATTGTATCCGGGCAGTATCCCGAGTGAAGATACTTCACTTCTCCAACCAGTCCAATTATCGACTTTCTGCAATGACTTCATGGGTCATGGAGGAGTATACCACAAGGTTAATCCTCGGACCAATGGGTGGGTTACCCCTACAAATCTTCGATGGACTCGTTTAGCTGACTGGGCCCTGAAGCATTTTCAGACTAAGCTGGAGAGCATTGGTCTGTACGCGGCTGTGAGTGCCACCAGTGTTGGGTTACCTCTCAACCCCAACCTGTTTCTGGCTTTGATGGAGCGATATATCTCGCTCACCGGGACTTTTGCCACTCCACTGGGGGAGTTGGGATTGGCCCTTCATGAAATGGCAGAGATTTCAAGACTGCCAATGGGGGATACTCCTTATGAAGAGTATATTTCCATAAACCGGGAGCTGGAAGATACAGACCCTCGGATAGTGGCAGTGTAACAGGAGCTGATGTGTCACTACCTTGCTTGCATCGCCTTTTATAATGAGCCCTCTGATTTGGCTCATACCAACAAATGGGCGTCCTACCTCTTCTTCCATCAGGCCAGGACTACTAAGCCAGACAAAGTCATGGATAGCAGGGATAGGCCTTTGAGCTTTCTGAGTGTGCTTAGTGCTCAGGTAGTCGATGATCTTATGGAAGACGCTGGGGCTTCGGATCAGATTATCGACGAAGGGATAGGGAAATATCCTGCGGACACTAAATCCTAGAGTTATTTGAGGCATTGCCGCAGTCCTCTGTCTAAGGAAGCTCAACTGGCTGGCTTCCTCTCTATATGGCTGCGTCGACTGGTAGTACCCGATATTGCATCTTCGGATCGTATCCACCGTAACACCTTATGGCCTGCATTACGTTTGGTGTTCAGAGAAAGACTGTGCTTGCTCCCTGCCATGGTATGCCGCACACAAGCTGGCCTGAGGGCCATTACTGATGGGCTGCTTGCCGATGAAACTCGGCGTGACAGCTTTCCCAGGGTAGAATTACCATTCCTGTATTTGATGGGATGGTTAATTCTCCATAACCCCAGAGTGATGTCTCCCGGCTCTGGCAGCAGTTCAGGGAGTAATTTCTTGTTGAATTACAAGAATTCTACCTGGAACGTGACCACAGTTTTAGACTGTCGACGGGCACTAAATTTTGCTCACAGCTGGAAGCTCTTCTGCACCGTCCCCTCTATACATCTCAATCAACAGGGAAACATGCTTCAGGACTCAGGTGAAGGGAAGACCATTCTTTCTTCTGAAGCTTTTAATTGGTTAGTCTGTATTAGACCTTCTCATTTATTGTACAGAAATGAAGACCAATACTTCTTGGAGCCCTACCTGCCTAGTCGGTTCGCCAGGCAGTTTGGGTATGACCAATTGCATGTGGACAATGCCATCACCAGCTTCAAGTCCAGGGGTGGACTTATTGATGGAGCGAGAGGACGGCGGTACTTCATAATGGGTTGTACTGGAGCAGCTTTTACTGTGCCCGCGACTTCACTCTCCATGGAGTTGCGCATCCTCCATTCGTATGCCCAGTTTTATGTAGCAACCAATACCTTCCATCACAATTTTGATATGCATGGAAGTTTTAGGATGCCCTCTTCTAAGTCAGCGGAAAGAGACGAAGTCCCATCAGTCTCCTCTGACGAGGATAAAGATTCTGTCAATCCAGATAAGCCTTTGTTGGCAGTACCGAGAGGCAAAATACCTCCGCCTACAGGGCCTCTAGTTATCTCTGGTAAGCGAAGGGCTCCTGTTCTGAAGGAGACTTCCCCTCACAAGAAGAAGAAGACGGTTGGTGATCCTGTCAGGACTTCCCACCCTGAGATTCCTAGAAGTGAACCTGCTGTTTCCCCTGTTAGGGATGATCCTTTGATTAGAGGTTCCTAGCCTTTTAGAGAGGGAACCTCTACGATTCCGGCTGGCAGTGCCGGAGAATCTTTGCTCGAGGCTGCTGTCGCTGCTACCGTTTCAGGTAGTGGTACGAGATTACCTTCGAGGCCGAGCAAAATAAGGATATCTTTATCCAGATCAGCAACGGGAGAAATCCCTGCCGCGTCTGTAAGTATACCCAGCGAGATTCCACCTGATGAACCTCGATTGGATCTGGATGAAGACTCGAAAGAATACCTGCCAATGTCAGTTGGCACACCCCCTTCTCCAGGTATGACAGCTCGCTTAGCATCATTAAGAAATGATTTAGCTGCACTGGCCGCCGACGTGACATATATACCATCGACTATGGGTAAATGTCGTCTTTATGCCTCTTTTAGAAAAAATTAATATCAGGTTGATATTAACTTTCTCTTGACTTCTTTTCAGGGGAAGACATCTACTGGGAGGACAGTGTTGACGCGCCTTTTGGCTCTGTTTCAGCTCCTGCCGATGACATGGAGGTGCCTGATTTTGAAGAGGAAACATTTTCGGGTGCAGGCTCGCCTGAAACAGTTCCGATATCTCGAGAGGAGGATGAGCCTGTCGTTACGACAATGCCTCCTTTGAGTACGCCGGCCACTTCGTCCGTTGTTGGCGCTTCTTCTTTTGCCGCACCATCTGCTGAGGCAACGACTGTGGCAACCTCGTCTGCAGTCATTCCTGGAAGGGGATTCGCCGATATTGTAGCCACTCCCAGCGTCCATTCGGATCTAGCCATATTGATTGAGCAGTATACTAGTATTTTCTACACCACCTTGAAAACGCTGATATCAATGGTGCTGGAGAAGAATCTAGGCTTCGAGGCTCTGAGGAGGTCCTCCCAGTTTGCGATAGTGCCGATCAGATACTTCAACGACGCTGGGAGAGCTGATACACTGGAGCAGATAGTTAATGGTTTGGAACAACCCATTAACAATTATTTGCAACTATCTCGAGGCAACATTGACGGTCTCGTTCAAGCTAGGTATGACTCCTTAACTGCAGAGCTTGATGGGCAACTGGAATCTCTGAACAAATCTATCCAGGAACAGCAGCAGGAGATGGATCAAGAGCGTACCAAATTAGAGTATGTCATTCTCCAGCTGACTCAGTGCGAAGCCGAATATGAGGAAGAGACAGCGAGGGTCCGCAAATTGAAAGATGAGCTCGCTCAAGCAGAAGCGAAGGCTCTCTCTTTGTCGGCAACCCGAGATGTGTTGAAGGATCGTATGGAGACTGCTCAGCAGAACCTGACACATGTGGGTGTCATCCACACAGGTTTTGTACATGCTCGGTCCGAGCTATCTGCTTTGAATAATGATACGGCAAGGTTGGAGCGGGCTCGCGCCGACGTCTTGAACTCCAGGGATGAGAGAATGGTTGCTCTGGCGCGGCAGATTCGCGACTTAACTGCTCCCCCCAATGATGTACTTTTTGCTTTTTCATATATAATTTTGCTCTTTTTGAGAATAATAAAGAGACTTTATCTGACTTTGTGGACCCATCATTTTGGAATATAAATGACAGACTAGGGTAAAAGTGATATCAGAGGTAATATGGACGTGATATACTTTCGGTAAGCTTCAGCTGGACATATCTATTCAGAGGTTATATGGACATAATAGAATATGATCCAACTAAAATTTGTACACAAAACACTATCAGAGGTAATATGGACGTGATAGGTCTTGAAGCTCCAAATTAGTTTAAACATATCTATTCAGAGGTTATATGGACATGATAGAATATGATCCAACTAGTTTTGTTTTGGAAGTAGTATTGTCAGAATGAGATCTTCACCATACTCCGTTTGAGCAAAGGAGGTTAAGCATAGTACCTCTTAAGGAATTTATCGTTGATAGGAGCCATTAACAAATCTCCATTAGGCTTGGCTAATCTGTAAGCACTATTTGAGAACGTCGTCTCGATCACATAAGGGTCTTCCCATTTGGGTTGTAATTTACCCTTACTCTTGTGAGTAATAATCATTGGCCTTCTCATAGCTAAAACTAGCTTGCCAACTTTGAACACTCTTTCCTTCACTTTTTGATTAAAAGCTTTAGAAATACGTGCCTGGTAAAACGCGATGCGCTGTTGAGCTTGGAGGCATTTTTCATCTAATCCTTCTAGCTCTTGAAGCCTTAATAGATCATTCTTTTCCTGTGTCAACTCATTAGCCACTGCTATTCTGAGTGACGGAATTTGAATTTTGATGGGGAGAACTACTTCGCTCCCGTAAACCAATGAGAATGGGGTACAACCCGTCGGTGCTTGTACCGTTGTGCGGTATGCCCAGAGACATTCTCCTAGCTTCTCGTTCTAATCTTTTTTGTTCGAAGAGATAAACTTTTTCAAGAGTTTGATAATGGTTTTGTTGAAATCTTCCGCCAAACCATTAGCAGCAGGATTGTATGCCGTAGAGGCCACATTTTGTATCCGATTTTTATCGCAAAATCGGTGGAACGCTTGGCTGATGAATTGAGGCCCGTTGTCATGAATTATCCTTCGGGGAATTCCAAAGCGATAAATGACATGATACTTAATGAAGCTGATCACGTTAGATGTCTTCACCTCAGCGAGGGAGATTGCTTCTGCCCATTTGGAGAAATAATCCGTGATGGCTAATATGAACCGATGACCTCTGAAAGAAGACGGGTGAATAGGACCAATGATATCCATACCCCATGCTTCGAAAGGCCAGGATGCCACTGTAGGGTGTAAATGTTCAGAAGGTTGATGTATAAAATCTGTATGAACCTGGCAGGCTTTGCATTGTCTTACATATTTTATTGCATCTGTGATCATAGTAGGCCAGTAATAACCCATCCTCCTGATACGATCCTGTAGCTTAGGACCGGGTTGATGCGCTCCGCATACGCCGTCGTGCGCTTCACGGATAATCTGCTGTGCTTCATCACCAGAGAGACATCGTAATAATAGTCCGTCATAAGTTTGACGATATAGACATTGTGAAGATGCATCAAAATAGAAGCGTAATGATCATCTTTTGACGGATACTGCTTCTTTAAGGTCTTTCGGTAAGATTCTGTATGCTACAAAATCTATAAAGGGACTTCTCCAGTCTCTCTTTGGAAGATCTGTATTCACAGCGTAGCTGCGTTCTATATAAAATTTGTTTTTCATACAGAACAAATCTCTGTTAAGAAGGATCACCGAATTCTACCTTCTTATAGGAATAGCTAAATCTGCAGCTAGACTGGCTAGGGCATCAGCTTCCAGATTCTGAGATCGAGGCACATGCTTTAGGAAGAACCCTTTGAAAGACAAGGCTATTTCGATCGTTGCTTGGTGATAAGGGATGAGGTCTGGATTCCGGACTTCATATATTCCTCTGACTTGATTGACGATCAACAGAGAATCACCGAAAGCTTCCAAGTATTCGACGTCTAATTCTTTAGCGACTTGGAGCCCGATTAGTAGGGCGTTATATTATGCCACGTTATTAGAGCAGGGCTCGCTAAGAGAATATGCTCGATAGATAACGAGTTTATCAGGAATAACCAGGACAATTCCTACTCCTGAAACCACGTTTCCCCTGGGACCAGTCCTGGAGGCACCTTCAAAGAATAGCTGCCATGTATTATCTTCCATTGCGGAATTACATTCTGCAACTTCGTCGGGAATGTCCTCGTATAATCTGGAGATTTTCGGGATCGGATGAGCAGCTAGGAAATCAGCCAATGCTTGGCCTTTGATGGACTTCTGGGGGACGTACACCATATCATACGGTGTTAATAACATCGCCCAAGTCGCGAGTCAGGAATTAAGAACACTTGGCTTGTTCATCAATACCCTAAGAGGATTGATCCTGGAGATGATATGAATAGTCTGGCCTGCGACATAGTGTCGTATTTTCTGAATGGCGAACATTAGGGCCAAACATTCTTTTTCCACTGGATTGTACCGGTGTTCAGCTCCGACCATCATCCTGCTTAAATAATAGATAGCCTGTTCATGACCCTCATCGTTCTTCTGTGCGAGGAGAGCTCCCAGAGAATGATCCATTGCTCGAACATACAGTAAGAATGGTCTTCCTATAACGGGAGGCACCAGAACTGGAGGATTAGTGAGGTAGCATTTAATATTATTAAATGCTTGCTAACAGGCTTCGTCCCATACAAAGGATACATCTTTCTTCATTAGACGAGAAAAAAGCTGACACCTCCCAGAGAGGTTGGATATGAATCTTCGGATATAAGCCAGACGACCTTGAAATCCTCTGAGTTCTCTCAGATTACGGGGTGGTCGCATTTCTAAAATGGCCTTGACTTTATCAGGGTCCACTTGAATGCCTTTGGCGGTTATGACAAATTCCAGGAATTTGCCACTTGATACACCCAGAAAGGACTTTGTAGGATTTATTTTGAGTTGATGTTGGCACATCAACTCGAATACTGTCTTTAGATCTTGGATGTGATTATCCTTGTAGTGACTTTTGACAGCTATATCGTCTACGTAACATTCCACTATTTTGCATAAATGCTTGTGGAATATGTTACTCATAGCTCGTTGGTATGTAGCCCCGGCATTCTTCAATCCGAAGGGCATGACCATATGTAATATACCCCCAATGGTGTTCGGAAGGCAGTATGCTTCTCGTCTTCAGGATGCATCTTGATTTGATTATATCCTAAAAATCCGTCCATGAAAGACATACGTTCAAAACCGCATGTATTATCGATCGTGACGTCTGTGATGGGAAGAGGGAACTCATCCTTGGGGTAGGCCGCATTGAGATCTCGGTAATCTATGCAGACACATACTTTTCCATTTTTCTTCATGACCGAAACAACATTGGCGACCCAGTTGGGATGTTGTTCTTCATGGATGAAACCGCAAGCTATCAACTTCTTGATTTCAGCTTCGATGGCGTCCATCATATCTGAGTGGAACCGACGCTGATGTTGCTTCACAGGCTTCGAATTGGATAATATATTGAGCTTATGAGTAGCGACTTTTGGATCAAGACCTGACATATCCTCATAATTCCACGCAAAGACGTCGATATATTCTTTTATCAGCTGGATTATTTCTTTTCTTTCTTCTTCGGAAAGATTGTTACTGATAAATATCGGCTTTGGCGTAAGTTCATCCCCAACATCAATCTAGATAACTTTATCTTCAGTGGGAGGTTCTCTCTGCTTGAACCAGAGTTCCCATTGTGTATCTATTTGCTGAGCCCAAGAGTCATTCTCAAACGGTTCAGATTCTTGTTCGTCTGCTTCGAGAGAATCTGTCAATACCGCATTTACTGATAATGCTCGTTCGAGATCATCATATGATGAGCCGGAGGATGGTGAGCCATCTTGATAAGAGGAAAATATATCCTTATTTGACTCAGAAGTTGCAAGGGAGGTGGTATATCCTAACCCGAAACGAGTTCGATGACAGTAGGGATCACCGTATAACGGCATTCGTCTGCCTTTCCCATAGTTGAGACCTGGTTCCAGCTTCAAGTCATAACCCATACTTTGTATAATCTTCAAAGCTTGCGGGCTATATCTGTGAACCTACATTTTACCAGCATCGTCATCGGGAGAATCTTCTTGTACAGTCGGTTCATTGCGCATGCGACCGAAGACTATTGAACGCTGACCACTGCGAGTAGGCGGGACAATGAAAATAGAATCCTCATGTGGTCCATACATCATGATGACATTGGACGCTACTTCCCACACATACGGATGATAGGAATCTATAGCTTTCAAGAATTTTTGTGCTATAGGTTCTATATCGTCATGGGGAGAGGATTCCCGATCAGGGATTTGAGCGTCAATGTACTGGAAAAGAGGATCTTTATTATCATCAGAAACCACGTTCCTGGTTGTATTTACATCAATCGGCTGCTTGTTGCGCCGAAGGTTGATGACCAAGGGTGGAGGCTTCTGGTTCAAAGTGATCACTAGAGGATCACCTCCTTTTCCTGACCTGGTTTTGTTCAGGTGGATAGCCATGGGCTCCATGGCTTTCGGACGAGTAGTTCGCCCTTTCACCTTGATTGACAGAGGTTGCTTGGCAGAGGGTTCTTCTGGCTCCCGGTGGGATTCCTCTTCTACTTTGCTTGGCACCTCCTCCATATAGTCTTAGGTGTACAATATGGCATCAGAGTAGTAGGATTCTACTCCTTTAAACGGGTTAAGGTCAGCAAACTCTGTTTGTACTGTTCCTTGGGCATCTACATATTTAAAGCATTGATATAGAGTCGAAGGAACGATATTGTGGTCATAGATCCATGGTCTGCCTAGCAGAATATTGTAGGACACCTTTGAATCAATGACATAACATATAGCCACTGATCTGAGGTTGCCAATCTGGATCCTCAGACGAATCTTCCCCAACGGCTTACTTTTCCTGGCGTTGAAACCCACGATTGTAGTGGAAGTGTAAGCCAATTTGCTGGTAGGAATCCTCAGCGGTCTAAGCAGACTATAGGGAATGATGCTGATCGATAATCTCGTATCTATGTGAATCCGGTCAACCTCCATGGAACCGACGTATCCGGTGTAATAGAGGGGTCTGTCATGCTTGTTATGTTTCAACAATATGTCATCTTGAGTGAAAGTGATGTTCGGGACCACCTCCATTACACTATGGCATTGAGAACATGCCACAGGTTCTTTATCAGGGGACTTGAGCTGGGTCAAGTATGCATCCGCCTGCATTAATGCTTCACTCAGGGCTTGACGAGTGTCTTTAGAGAGCCTGAGTAATTCAAAAATGGACAATCTGGCTGGTGTATGAGCCAACTGGGCTAGGATGTCGAAGTTATACGGCTTCTCTAAACCTTTGCTTTGAATATTCTTCAAAGGTTTATCGAAGCGCACTTCCTTTTGCTTTCCCTTGTCTGTCGAAGTTGGTCTCGAAGGACCGGCCTCTGGTATGACAGGTTCCGGTTCTGAAGGCTTGGCAGCTGGAGTGTCTGCCGATGCTTCTTCCTGACTTCCTCCATAGTCCTTGAGGTAGGCTTTCCCTGAACGGGTTCCAGTAGCCAAAACCTCATCTTCTGATGCCGAGTATACTGTAACCATGTGACATGGTTTACGTTTCGAGTTTTTCTTAGGCTTAGCCTTAGCAGCTTGAGTCTCTTCCTCGATCTCTGACACAAGATCTGGATGAAACCATATAATCTCGCCCCTCTGGGTAGTTAGGGGTACCATGTCATGATTTTGACCTCTGGCTGGAGGAAGATTAACGATGTTCATCATTGTCCGAGAAATAGGTACAACACCATCCGAAACTTCTTGGGGAGACAGTTTGCCAAATTGCAGAGAGATCATGTTGGCTGTGACCGTCTTCTCGCTGTTGTACAGAGTGATGGCCTTAGCATCGATCAGTTCCTGGATCTTCCTCTTCAGTACATAACACGTCTTTGTGGGGTGATGTACGTACCTATGGAAAATACAGTACTTGGGGTTATTAGTACTGCCGACTTCATTAGGCCACTTTACCTCAGGGAGGGTAATCTTACCGCTTTTGACGAGACACTCGAATATGCTCGAAATATCGTCGTCGTCGAAAGAGTACACTTCAATGGGCCTGGAAGTCCCAGGTTTTGTCTGTGTGGTTGCCGCAGTCTTTGGCCTGGACGTATTGATCGCCAGAGCTTCTTTTCCTTTGGAACCACGGGGATGGTCGCTGTTGGAGGATGAACTTTTGCCTCTATCAGAGGCAGAGATCATGATGCCATTATCCCGTGCCTTCCGACTGTTGTCCTCAGCGGCTATCGCTGAGATGATAAACGAGGGCCAATCATGGAACTGATATGGATCTGTGAACAACGAGATCACCGGAAGAAGGTTCTTTCTGTAAATGTCCACCAATGTCGAGTCTGGAACTCCGAGAGGCATTTGCAAAGTGGCTTGACGAAAATGTTCGATGAAAGTGCGAACGTTCTCTTTTTCCTTCTGCTTCACTTCGATGAGAGAGGACATAGACATGTCCATCCCTCCTTCGTAGAATCGAGCGAAGAATAAAGTCTTGAAATCTTCAAAGGAAGTAATGCAGTTGTCCGCAAGACTACGGTACCACTGATAAGCCACTCCCGAGAGACATCCCTTGAACACCCGAGTGAGGAGGGCGTCATTCCCTTGTTATAACACCGTCATTATACTGAAGTAGTTCATGTACTGGCTCGGTGATGTCTTTTCCTCAAACAAAGCCATAGTCTGTGGTTTGTATTTAGGAGGGAAAGGGACCTCATCCCAAATAGCGGTGTAAGGCTGGTTGATTCCCAATTTCTTGAGCTGATCTTTGTGCTTCAAGGTATCAAATTGGGCTTTCAACTCCCATACTGCCTGCATTGGATCTTCAGTCGGTAGCGGGACCACGGAGTGATGAGGGATCGGTTGTACTGCAACTCCAATAGTAGGCAGTACATTCTTTGAGTTAGGAAGTGGGGGAGCTGCTGACTCTTGATCTAGAGCAGGCTCCTGATTCGTGTTGGATGGTGGTAAGTCCACCCCCACACGTATCTGAGTCGGAGGGACCGATGCTTGAGCTATAGCAGCTGTGTGTTGAGTCAGCATCATCTGGTACATATTCTCCATCATGGACTGTATCTCTTTTAGAGATGTCTCCAACACAGTGATACGTTGCTCAGTGCTTCCTGATGGGGAAGCTTCTTTGCGTTCATCTCCAATGGCATATACTCCTATTTCTCTGGATGTCATTGAAGGGCTAGTATAGGTCTCTGTAGAGAATGACTCTAAACTTTCAGCATCTGATTCTGGAAACTGGCGACCCCCAGTATCGAAATCAGAAGAGTACGAAGCCGGTTGTCGCGACTTCGAACGGGTGTTTTGGAATACCCCAGCTTCAGTGTTCTTAAGGAGCTTGTCAAATCTCATTTGGCTTGGAGTTCTAGAGGGATAACGTCTTGAGTTCGACCTTCCTCTGGGTACATGTGAAGCCATATTCACTGATGCATGTGCGGGCTCTTCTTCCTGGAAAGACAGAGAGTAGTTCAACCGGTCGAAAATTGACCATTTTGCTTCAGAACAACAATAATTAACTACAATCCTGTGACTATTACAATAGTGCTCGCTAGGAGGCGTAATAGACATGCTGGAAGATCCCCTATCCTTGCATTTTTGGATCAGATACTCACGCAAGTCAGGAGAATTTACAGAAGAAGATGGCTTGTTCCTCTTTTTTATATCAGTTGGCATGCGGATATTGGGAACCATAACTTTTCCCCTGCCACCCGTGTACAATAGGTTAGCCATCTGAGTAGTAGATAATCCCCGAGGAGTGTGTTTCTCCACAAACTGGGCTTTCTTTAAGCTGAGGGGTTTAACCTGGCACAATTTGGAACTCTGCTCAAACTGGCGTAAAACCGAAGAAGCCTTCAATCGGCCATCCACTTCTCGCGTAATCTTGAGAGCGGGCAAAATTTTCTCTTGCTGGCGTAAAGGCCGAGAAGTTGAGTAGTCCGCCACTTATTTTCCCTTACGTAGATTGCAGGGACCATCTGCTTTTCCGCGGAGGGCAGATGTATTCTTACGCGCGGAGCACGATTGGAATTTCTGATTTGGCGCTGAGGCATTATCAGAAATCTTGTCTGCCACGTCACAGACGGGAGACAGGGTTTTACGTGCGGAGCGCGGAGTAGACTTCTGGACTAGCACTAAGGCATTATCAGAAGTTTTGTCTGCCACGTCACAGATGGGAGACAGAGCTTTACGCACGGAGTGCGAAGGTTGCACAGCTACAACCTGGTTGGTCGGAGAAATTGGAGAGTCGGCAGGAATGGTAGGGGATGTCCTGGGCATCCAAACCTTACGCAGTTTCCTGTTGTCTTGAACAGAGAGAGAGTAAGAGCTACCCCCTGCTCGAAGCATATCTTTGTAGGCAGACTGGTCGAACTGGACTACCAAGGTCTTCTTCCTTGATCCTACTGATACTGCATCGTGTTGAGCAATTGCTTTCTCGTCAGATGAGAAAGAGGTCCCCAGCAGAGTTGCCATCTTGTGTTTGATAATAAACGAAAGAAATAAAACTAGGTTTATACAAAACCCTTTCTTAGGTTTACAAAGAAGAAGTACTATTAATCATATACGAGGATATTAAGTACAAATTTTAATCTGGGTAAATATTGCTATAGGAGTCTGATCTACAGTCGATCACTTTGTCCCTTGGACCACACGATGATGAAGAAGTATCATAGAAGAAGGAGATGCTTCAAAGATTGCAAGAGGGAGTGGATGCTTGATGCCAAAATCGTCGATCACTACTCTCTATCTGAGCTCTTGACTTTTCGACTCTTCGACCTCTCTTCTCTCAAAATTTTCGACCTTTCGACCCCGGACCTCTGTCAATAGAGGTCTCTATTTATAGGATTTTAGTGACAGTAACCGTCCAGTCGGCGTAAAAGCCGGACAGTAGAGAGTATGGTGCTTTTTATGCGGCGGTTATAATAACTGCTACCCACGTATAAATGATCTTCTGAATAAGCGTATGACGCGTGTCCCATGATGAAAAAATGCGTATAACTGCTGCGAAGATCATGACATGAGAGCCACGTAGGTAACTGCCCCTCGCGTAGAAAAGGTTGGCGTAGAAGCCAATAACTGTCACCATGGCGTAGAAGCCAAATAGTTGTCAGGTTGGCGTAGAAGCCAAATAGGCGTAGAAGCCTTATGCTGTATGGATAGGTAGCTAGCATAAAAGATAGCCGTTCCTCCTTCTTTGACTAAGGCCTTGAGCATAAAAATAGCCTTATCACGCGCAAATACAAATATAGCCTGAGTTGGCATATTTTAAGGAGATAGCGTACAACGTGCTCCTTATAGCTAAAAATAGCCTGGTGGCGTATTCCAAGGAGATAGCGTACAGCGTGCTCCTATAGATGAAAATAGCCTGATGGCGTAATGTACAGAGGTGATAATGTAGACGTATTAGCCGTAATTATGGCTTGCCCAGTCTTTGGAAATATAATCAAATCTCGTGCATTAAATGCAGAGATCTGCCACCATTCTGAGTATTAAATGCAGAGACGTGTCTCGAGCTCTGTACGAAGATCTGCCACCATTCTGAGCATTAAATACAGAGACGTGCCTCGAGCTCTGTACGAAGAGCAGCTTTTGACGTGGCAGTTCGTTTTGTCTTCTACTGAGCGTAAAAGCTCATATCTGCCTGTGTAAAACTAGGCAGCGTATTCCCTTGTATGCATAAAAGCACTTTGTATCAAGGAAACGTCACTAAATGACGGTTTGGGACTCTGTGCCGCACTATTACTACAGCCGTCGTCTGGATAGCTGTGTAGTACTCATTGTCAGGAGTCAGGTTCACTACATGATCTGACAGGTTCATTCGAGGAATACGAAGCGTTCCTCGTACACTTCCATGCTGCAATAAAAGCGGATGAGTTTTACGCTATAAAGGCGGTATAATACCCTTTCTACGCTGAAACAGCCTGGAAATACTGCATTATGCGGATTGTCTTTGAGCTTATATTTTACGCTGTACTAGCGACAAAGCTCTGTTGTACGCCGATGGCTCTGAAGTTATATTTTACGCAGCCCAGCACTAAAATGCTGTGTATAACTCTGCAGCGTATTTTTCATGCTTCTACACTTGGGTCACAAGATCAGCATAACATTGTGAGTCCAATGACACATGTTTTGTTGTGACACGATTAGCATGCACGAAGTAATTGAAAATTTTCAAAACATCACGATACGATGACTTTCGACGGATATGGATAAAATTCGTCGTGCACATGCGACCAAATTGAATTCCGTCGAAGCCCACACGTCGGAAAATACCGTACGCACCATTCGATACAATCGGAATGCGATAAGGTTACCCAATTTTATGGGACCAACTCCATATCACAAAAATTTTATTTGAAAATATGTTACTTTTAGGGTTTTGGAAATGATTTTTGATTGATAAAATCTACGAATTAACCTAAACTATTTATATGATTCCATTCCTGGTTATATAGTCTTTATAACATGAAAAGAAAAAAGAAAATTTGGTTCACTGAGTTGGGAGAAATCGTCCTTTAAAAATAGGATTTTGGGTCAGTTTCTGCATGATTTCAAAACACTGAAAATGAGAACTTTCTCAAATTTGATCTTGAATTTTTTATTGGAAAATAAGAATAAAAATAAATTAATTGAAGAGGTTTGAAGAGGGTTAGGTTGGGATCGAACCTGTGAAGGTGGATCAGAATTCGGTCAAAAGGCGATGGAGAAAATAAGGCGTTAAGTAGGGGGTCGGGGCTGTTTTCGCTGGACTGCACAGTGTCGACCCGGCTTCAGACAGTCATCGGGGCTACCTCCGACACTCTGCGACCGGTCGTTGCTGTGGCAAAAGCAGCACGGGGTGGCCACGAGCGGTCGCGCGGGGTTGTCCGACTGCTCACGACGGCGAGCTCGTCTCATCGTCGACGATGAGGTCAGGTTGGAGTGGTGACGATTCGAGTATCCGAGAGAAAATTTGGGTCAGGATTAGTGGGTATTGATTTGGTTTTAAAAGGAAGAGAAGAGCATGGGATTTGAATTAAAGGATTTGATTAGGTTGAATAGGAGAGAAAATAAAAATAGAAAGATTTTAAAGAATTTCTCCTTTTGGCATTCTTTTGAATGCAGCAAAGTCGGGTTTTCTTTTTATCTGATACGGGAACAGTGACAGTAAGGTTTTTTAACTAATCACTAAACCAACTATATATATATATATATATATATAAAATTCCAAAACACTTATAAAAATTATCTCTACACATACGAAATATATATGTAGAATTTTTTTATTAATAAATATATAAAATATATTTATAAGCTATTAATTTTAAAAGAGAATATATTTAGTTTAACTTAATAAGTCATTGTACAATAACTAAATAAAATAATAATAAAAATAATAGTAGTAGTCATTTTGAGGGGGTTTAAAACATGAGCTAACACATGTACCCGGTGGCTAAATATCACAAAAGTATATACATGATAATTAGTAGATGAAGAGAAGGAAAACTCACTCACATGCTCGGCTCGTGGTCCTCCTGCTGCTCAACATCAAGCAGAAGGTATGGGAGATCCTTTGGTTCCGCTAGGAGATTTGGCTATACAAAAACCAGTGGGATCAACCCAAAATAGCAAGTACAAAAGAGAAAGCCAAACAGTTGAACTAAATCTAGCTTGCAAGCATAATATTGAAAAAAAAGTAAGTAAACAGCACAAAGAAAAATGTGGTATGGGATAGCAGAAATAAAAAGTAACTGATACAGAAATAGGAACAAAACTAAGCAATAAAGCAATCAATCAATCACGGTTAATCAAGAGCTATGGCTTGATATCATGAACTAGATATGGTTACCACAATCATGATTACTAACACATATAATAGAGGTTCCAACGATAACACCCACTACAGTTTGTCCAGGCTATACGACAATCATGATCAGTACAGTATTGCAATACTTGACGATGTGCTGAAAGTGTATTTCTTATGACGAAGAGTTCTAAATCCATGAGTAGTCGAGATAACGGGACTACATGCAACCTGGAAACCTCCCCTCCTAAAGAATTTCTGTGATTAATCTAGTCATTTGTTCTAAATATTTTGTTAGGATTTTTGGTTGTGGGCATCCGGGAATCCATCCTAAATATGAGTTTCCCCTCGAGAGAATGCAATACTGGACAATAGCTTGTTAATCACAATCAATAACCCATGGTAAGCTAGCAAATCACGTTGCTACAATCCATGTACATAAGTGCGCTTTGATAAAACACAACATGAATTAATACAAGATCAATACAGTGTAGGACAGTTGGTTAACTTTTACATGAAAGATGGTAAAAGAACGAGAGTTCGTGCTATTATTTATAAAAACTTTCACGTTTTCAGTGGTTTCCATGATCAAACTAGAGGTTACCGAGAAACCATGATGGGACAATACAATATGGTACTGTAGAAGTATAGAAAATCTAGATTCATGTGCCCAACAAACATGCACCCCAAGATCGACTCAGAAGAAATTATGCCGCAGAATGACCATGCGGCCAAGGAAAACACTACCAGAATAAGTCAAATTAGCGACGTCTGAAAACGTCGCTTAATGGCCTAAAAATATCGCTAAAAAAATTTAGCGATGTAATTAGCGACGTTTCAATGAAGTCACATTTAAGCTAGTCGCTGACAGAAAAAATATCGCAAAACATCGCTATAGCTACGTTTCTAGCGACGTATTTGCGTCGCTAACATTTTTCATATTAGCGACGTGTTTTGTGTCGCTAACGTCGCTAAATTTTTTCTATTTAGCGATATTTTGCAACACATTTAGCGACATTTTATTGACCTGGCAAATACTACCATGTTAGCAATTTAGCAACATTCAACGACGTATTTAGCGACTTATTTAGCGACATAATTAGCGACATATTCAGCGACGAATTTAGCGATGATTCAGCGACATAATTAGCTACGTATATAAACGTTGCTAAACGTCGCTAAATTTTTAGTAAAAAAACTAAAAATAGAATATAAAATGGTTTTTAAACCAATATTCCTGCAGTTTATGAATTCATAATTTATATAAATAGACCCGGAGCAACCCTCCGTTGAATTCTCTAGGTTCGCCAACCCCTTCGGTGGAACACTTAACACCGATAAATTAGCATACATTTAATATAAATAATATAGTAAAATTTGGAGAAATCTAAATATTGGGATTACAAACCGAGTCAGGAGAAAATCTCGTCGTAAAGAATATAATAAATATACACACAATTGAGTGCAAGAAATAAAGTTTAAAAGCCTCAAAAATAAATAATATTCATAAATAACCAAATATCATCGGTCAAAACAAAACCAATCAGTAAACTATCCTAACTAGGATTACTACGGATCTATAGGAGGCTGACCACCGTCGCGCATCAGGGATAAGAACAAATCATACTACTCCCGTGAAATTGACATCGATGTCGATGGAGAAGGCAGTGACGTCGGTGGAGTCTGTGTCAATGAAGGCGCACCAAGAGGACGTATCTGCTCCAATGCTGCTAGTCGATGGTTGTATGAATCCATGGTAGATAACTGCCTCGTACTGCTATGAACCATTGAATCCTGCATCATCGTCAACCTCTCGCCCATGGACAGCTGTGATACCTGCAGCCCCGTCATGCTGCGGTCGGTCGACGCTCTAAGATCAGTTTTCATATCCCTGAGCTCCATAATACTGCACTCGAGCTTATCAAATCGTGCGATGAGCGTCGCATCATCCGCCTGCGGCTGGGAGAGGGGATGCTCCTTCATCCCTCGTAGCAACTCGTCACGGAGAGACGCAATCTGACGGTCAACGGTCTCCTGGACTCGGGCCGATGCCTGCGAGGGCTGTGGGAAATGCACACTTGCAGTTGCAGCCTTAGAGGACTACGTCACAACAAGGACACCATAGGATCCCGTACCATAGTACGTACCCCTCTGGAGACCACTAGCGGCAGTCACCCACAGCTCGTCCACCGACGGAGCTGGAGAGGGCTGCGAAGAAGTACTAGCCTCTCCCGCTGTAGGTGCACTAGTAGTCGCCCGCTCACGCAACATAAGATACTCGGCCTAAAAAAGTTTGGATACTCGATAATTCCAAACGTGTCTAAGTTACTTATTACTAACTACATGGATATTTATTTGCATATTTTCTAAGTTATATTAAAATTAACACAAAGTAAAGTAATACTTAAATAGGTCTGCGAGACCATCTCATCAATGAGATTTTTGCCAATTCGATGAGTAGCCAGGAAGACGGTCACCATATTGGCATCCTCCCCCCTTTGTACTTGTTAAAAATATATTATTTAGTACTAAAATTAAATATTTTATCCTACTACCATTTTATTGTACTTGTATTAAAATAATATATCTAAAATAGAAAATATACCAAACGACGGAAATATTCCGTTATCGAAATTGAGCTACCATACCACTTTGCTGCCTTCTTCCCAGCCGCATTGGCCTTCTCAGACCTTTCATTGTACCTCGGATCATCAAATCTAGCCCTCATTGCAGTCCACAGCTCAGGCGTAATCCAACCTTGGATCGGTTTTTCTTCGCGATTACGAGCTTTCTAGTCATCCAGAGCATCACGGATCAGCTTGGCGGCAACGACAGGAAACATCTGCTCGACCAATCTGGCCCGGTGCGGTGGATATAAATATGTTTGCTACAGAAAATAATTTAGTAAGTTATATAATATGCATAAATTAGATGATTGATATAATAAACATTTACCTTGAAGTGCGTAAACTAGAACGCCTTCCTTTCATCCGGAGCATCAGAGTAGTTGATCCAAGGGCCACCATAGTTGTACCTCAGAAAGTGGCCCAGGCATCTTTGTACCGACGAGGGAAGATATCTATACATAGATAATTATTTTTATCTAAAATATGAATATATGATGAATAAAGAAATACACGATATATATGTTGCTAAACCAACTAATTGACTTACTTTGTACCGTCGGTCCAAATCTCTGTCCTCGTCTCGTCCGGAGGTGCGCATGGAGGACCTCGCTGATGCTGGGACGACGTCGGATCAACCTCTGCCATATGCTCATCTGTCTCTATGGTTACGTCAGCAGGAGCATCTGAGTAGTTGATCCATGGCCCACCATACTTCTGCCTCAGAATTATCACTAGTGCTCTCTATACTGCCGACGGACGATATCTTTACAACGATAATTAAATTCATGAATATAAAGATATAATTATTTGGCCCGTCAATCCAAAATATTAACTAATTAACTTACTTATGAGGTCCGTCGGTCCAAATCTCCATCCTCGTCTCGTCCGGAGGTGTTCATGGAGGATCGCTCTGATCATGCGCAGACGGAGTCGACTCGACCTCCTCCATCTGCTACGAGAATCTGGAACCAGTAGCCTGTACTGGAGTAGCACTCCGTCTAGGGGATCTACCTCCGAACGATCTGCGTCGTCCGGTCATACCCGATAATAACATATGATGATAAAACAAATACACAGACTTATAATAGTTCATAGAAATAGACAGACCCGGAGCAACCCTCCGTTGAATTTTTTGTGTACGAAATATCACAACAAAAGTATATAAAATATCACAGTCACACAATAAACACAAAATAAAAGTATCACAGTCACACAAAAATATAATATAAAAGTATCACAATCACACAATAAGCACAATAAAAGTATCACAGTCACACCATAAGTTTTATCCAATTTGTTATTCTCTTAAGAAAATCCAATATGTTGGGGTAAAACCCAGTCCCTCAGATACTTTGCATAAGCAGCGTCGAGGTGATTAATCTCCGCTATAGGTGCTGGGTGACTGGAACTCTCCCTCTGAGCTGGTTCATGCCCAACAGTAGGAGATACCACTTCCACCTTAACAGTAGGAGTTGCCACTTCCTCCTTAACAAACGCTTCCAATTTAATAGTAGGAGGTGTCACTTCCTCATTAACAGTCACTTCCTCCATAACAGTAGGAAGTACCACATCCTCCTTAACAGTAGGAGGTACCACTCTCAAGTGACGTGTACGTGCTCGGTTCATGGGTGCCATCTGGTAAGATAGATGAAAACAAAGAATATAATTGATAATAGATATAAATATATATTTATCCATATAGTTAAAATAGATGTTATATTCCACATTAAAAATACAGTACATGGTTAGAGTTCTAAATAAATTTTATTTTATTTTTAATCATCTTCTGAAAATTTATCTACTTCGTTTTTCTCTTCCTCCTCTTTCTCTTCCTCCTCATCTTTATTTTTATCTACTTATTCTTTCTCTTCGGATAATTCTACCTCTTCCAACGATTAGATGCGTAATGAGAAACTTTCGTTGAGTCCACATCTACAATATTTTATACAATAGATAGGTCATCCTTCTGATAAGCTATTTTGTTAACGTCAAAGTTATTTCTAGCTTTCGTCTTGCATACTGCCACCAGTTCGACACTACTGGATATCCATACTTGACATGTATGCGTGTGTCCGGGTCCGATAAAATACTTACAACCTTATCCTCGATATCGTGTTCTCACCTTTCATATCCATGTGTCCTACAATTTTACCATACTTATCATGAGATGATATGATACAAACATGTGTGTGTGTGTTCGTGTCCGTGTTAGGGTTGGTGTATGCATGGTAGTGTGTCCGCATGTCCGAGTTTGGGTTAGTATTAGTGTCTGCGTGTGTGTGTGTGTCTGAGTTAGGGTTAGGATAGGGTTAGTGTCCGCAGCACCGAGGTATCCACACAGTCATACACACCCTTACTGCATTGTGCACAAGTGTGCACTGCACAATACCTCACTTGATACCCAAGACTTCGTCTAATTAACTCAGATAGTGTTAGGGTCTGTGTCGTGTCTCGGCTTTGGATTTGGGTCTGTGTCATGTCCTGTGTCATATCATAACCAAATTTCTACTCTCCCATACTACCTGCAGTACTTCTCATATAATCCAACATCCCGACCACATCCTATATATATAATATCAAAGGAACCCCCAAATCAATGGCTATGAAGTATAAAGGTATAATCCAACATCCCATCGCTAATCCAATATCTCGTGTGTACTGCACTTCTCATATAATCCAATATCCCGTCGCTAATTGGACAAAATTTAGTAGTGACTTGACACGCGCGCACACACACACACACACACACATGAACACACACATACACATGAACACACACACACACAATTCTACACTCACAAGCCAATTATATGATACTCAACAACATATGATACTACATTCATAATAAAATCCTATCAAACAACTATATAGCATATTTGTGGGTGTTGTATTATGTGTGTCCATGTGTGATACACTAGTGCAACCAAATTTTCTAATTATGCAATCAAACTTCCATACTAACTAGGGTGTGTCTCCATGTATGTCCGTGTCCACGTGTGTCCATATATGCCCATATGTGTCCGTGTTCATGTGTGTCTACATGTGTGTTCGTGTTAGTACGAATCGTGTCATGTAGGGTTGTGTCATGTATGTGTGTCCATGTGTTCGGGTTAGGGTTAGGGTTGTGTCATGTGTGTGTCTATGTGTCCTGATTGTGTCCAGTATGTGTGTGTGTTCTAGTTGTGTCCGAGTCTGGGTTAGGGTTTATCGAGCCGGGAGGAAGGGAGGAGGAGTGCCTGAGAGAGGGGTCGACGGAGGAGGACCACGTTCAGAGGAGAGGATCCCCGCTGTTGGGGGAGGAGCCGTGTCTAGGGTCGCCTGTGTCAGGGTTGGGGGCCAAATACTGCCGCATCGGGGTGGGGGTGAGGGAGGCGGTCGAGGGGGTGGGTGGGTCGCCGGAGCCACGGAGGGTCGCCGGGGGAGGGTGGGTTACCGGTGGGGAAGTGCGAAAAACAAAAAGTTGAAAAAAGTTAGGAGAAAAAGAAATAAAAAGTCGAATAGACAAGGAAACCCTATATTCAGTAATTTAGCGATGTCCGCTCGAGATGTCGCTAAACGTCGCTACATTTTAAATTTCCTGGGACATATAATTATTGGAGTCGCTAAACGTTGCTGTTTTTAAAAATATAGCGACGTTTAGCGACTTGTAGGCGACGTAATCTTTTATAATACTAAAAATTATCGCTAACCATCGCATACAGTCGCTGATAGCGACGTATTACGACGATTCTAAAGAACGTCACTAATTTTAATAGTATTAGCGACGTGGTTTTCCAGAGTCGCTAAATTCATCACTGATTTGAATCATTTTTGTAGTGAGCGACGTCATCAATAGACGTCGCTAAATATCGCTAATTGAAAAGTTTGCGAGTTAGCGATGTCGCTAAAAACGTCACTAAAAATCAAAAAAAGCAACGTCTGAAAATATGTCGCAAAACGTTGCTAAATCAAAAAATTCAGCGATGTTTAGCGACGTTAAAGAAGCTTATAGCGACTATTCTTTAAAAAATTGAAGTACAGTTGCTATGTGTCGCCAATAGAGATGTATAGCGACGTTTATTTTTGGAGTCGCTTAAGTCTTTAATATTAGCAATATTTTATTATGGCGTCACTAAAAACGTCGCTATTTTATCATATTTTGGTTGTGAAAGCAGCATCCATGCGCCCCAATATTGTCCATATAAAGGCCTGACACAAAGATTACATCTGACATAGAATCCTGACAAAATGATTTTCTGAACGACTCGAAAGATGTGAGCATGCTAAATTATAGAACCTCACGTCATAATGAACTTTACTCATGATGGGTGTGCAACGCCACGTGTCCAACACGGTAAAGGCTCCATGCATCTCTGGCCCCATGTGTTCCAAACTCTATGCGTTCCATGCATCTCTGGTCCCATGCGTTCCAGACTCTAGGCGTCCGATGCGTCTTTGGTCTCATGCATTGTAGACTCCATATGTTTTATACGTCTTTGGCCCTATGCGTTCCGTGCGTCTCTGGCCCTATGCGTTCTAGACTCCATGCGTTATATGCGTCATATGCGTCCCAGACTCCATGCGTCTAATGTGGCAGGGTTCCCTGAGATAAAATCTTTTTGTTGCGACTGAAGTAATTCTCTCCAACTAATTATGGGGCACGAGTCAAGCTGACCAAGTCACGCAAAGAAAAGACGAGAATCGCCAAGATCTTCAGCAACAACAAATCGTAACAAACGTCCACGTGGCAGCTCGACCTAGACTCAACTACATCTTGTTAAGGATGTACACGTGGCAGCCTGCCCATAGTATGCGTCTACAGTTGCAACTGCATTCTGTTGAAGGAGGCCCCTGAGGCCACCAAACAGAAGAACATGGGGCACCTATATCCCATCATCATGATGGCCATAAATAGGAGAAATTTAGATGTTCCAAGGGCTGGTTTTTCTGCTTTAGAGACCACACCCCTCCAAGTGAGCTACGTACGTGCACACAAGCTCAAGAGAGAAGAGAGCATCCATATTCCCTCGCTGGACCATTAATAGAGTAAAGGATTCGCTGCAGAACTCGATCTCCATCGTCACATTCTCCAGATCAAAAAATATTGTACTTAGATTTTCTGTCTAGGATTTCTTTGTACTGTTTTGTTTGTTGTTTAACAAAAGTTTCCCAAACTTACTATAATGGCGAACAAGATGGCGACTCCGCTAGGGACATCCTTCTCCTCTGATAAGAAGGTCGTGACGTAGTCCGATGCGTCGAAGCTGGGTTCAACCTAGAGAATGCTGGTTGTACGCTTCGACCAGCAAGCCTTTGAGGAAATGCTCTCTGAGGACGATGTTTTACTGAGGTTGACAAAGCCTAAGAAGAATCGTTGGACATAGGTTGCAAAGGCCTCTATGCCTTATCCAACTGTGGAGCATGCGCTCCCCACCTCTCTCCATACCGCAGGGAACACACATCATGCTTCCACATGAGTTGACCCCACTCTTGCGGCAGCCTCTTCTGATAAGAAAAGTTCTCATCACTTGAACTCTGGTAGAGAAAAATACCATGATGTCAGGATTTTAAGTGCTAAGACATGTTCCATGCGGCCAAGTCAAAGGCCGCATAAGGAGGACTATGCGGCACCAGTCGAAGGCCCCAGGAAGATAGCGGCATACGGCCAGGACAACAACAGAAGTTTCGTCTTCGACCGAATCTCATGCAGCGCTGACTCCATGCGCCATGCTGAGAAAGGCAAAGATATAAACTTGGACTCTTCATACTATGCATCGGTGCATGCTAGGACAAAGAAGTCTATGGTAATGCGTGCTCGCCAAGATCAAGTAATTGCTTATTCGACCGACCGTCAGCAGGCGTCGCTAACTATAATGCGTGCCCCTAATGAAAAGTTGTACACAAATGATCCATGCGTCCAGTCCGCTGTGGCAATTGGACATGGTGAGTCTAAAGAGTCTTTTATTAGCAACCTAGGAAAAAAAATTGTATGAACCCCAGGTCATGAAGCAAAGTCAACACCTACACACCCATGTGCTCGGTCTTCCCGGGCTTATAAGAGGGGTGCAAAGGTGAATCAGCCCTTGTTGGATTTGCGCAACATGATCAATTACAAGCGCAAAGCGAGGAAATCAACTAGGGCATATGAAGTATCCTCCCCTGGATGTCACTGTGCTAGCATTATCATCAACTGCTTCTGTAATAAAGTAGCAGTACCCACAAATAGGCACTCTGTATTCCAGTGACTGCAACCAAAGGCACCTATCAGGCTACAATCCGGAGAACAAGTGCAAGCACAAGAAAAAGAGGAGCTGCCCTTCTTCTCATGTTATTATGCTCGGAAGGCCCCCTCCATAAAGGGAGATCGGAAGTCTAGCACCTCCAGTCTGTCGCTCTCGGCCAGCGGGTCAAGAAGACGGGTCCAAGGAGGACAGGTAGCAGAACATGCGGAAGGTATTTTTTTTGGCACCCGCTCAAATAAGAAGATGTCAGCCATTGGGGGTAGCTCTTCCTTAGGACCTCAGATAGCTACGCAAGCTGGGTGTTGTAATCCCCTAGACCTTTCTGACAACCCGGCGTTCTGAGAAGACGGTAATTTCCAAGGAACAGATGATGAGATCCCTGGGGGTAGCCACCCTCGTCAAGAGGACGCATCTTCCTACGCTGGGGGGAGTGTTCCCACCGAGTTCGAAGATGATGCTTCACTACCAACTTTCCCGGATGACTATTCACGATAAGAGTTTAAGTTAAAAAGTGCGACGTCCACCGTCCCATCCATTTTTTCTTATGTGAGAACATCATACATGGGATGATCCGATCATGAGGGCCCTAATGATTAATAGCGCCTCAAAACCCTTGAGGCCATGATGCAAACAATGAGCATGTCAATGCAGGCCTTGACCCAAATAATGCTAGAGATCAAGGTAAATATAGCCTCACAACTAGCAAGGGCCTCCGGTTAAACAAGCCTGGACCCCGGGACCAACGAAGATTTAAATGCAACCGTCCCACCCGCTGGCGGCAATTATCCCCTGTCCGGATCATCTGCTCCTTCTGTAGTCGATGAAGCCCAGATAGAAATATGGGAGGTACGAAAACACTGAGCCCGCCTAGACTCAATGTGCAATCGGGACTCACTGCGCAAGCTCTGGATCCAATAACCGTATCCTCTTGAGTGGAGTGTACAGTATCTACCTAGGTACAAGCCCTTTAACTTAACTTCGTTTGATAGAAAGACATCTCTCCATCAATTCATGAGTTACTTCAAGACAAAAATCGGGTATCTGCCTCGCAAAGATGCCCTCTTAACCAAGCTCTTTGTCAGGGCATTCTCTAAAATAGCTTTCAATTGGTTCTGCAGCCTCCAGGACAACTGTATTTTGTTGTTTGACGATCTCAAAGGTCTTTTTCTTGCTCGGTCCTACGACGGTAGAAACGAAATGATGATGTCCTCTTTGATGGACATCACGTAAAGAGAGAAAGAGTCTGTACAGGAATACATCGCGAAGTATAGGCAAGTGGCACTAAAGTTATCCTCCGGTAACCCTAAGTACACGCTGATGGACACCTGTCGGAGAAATCTTTTTCCTACAGTCAGACTCTGGATGGGCGATTCTCAGTTTAGAGACTTGACAGCATTCATCATAAATGTTGTCGGTATTGAGAATAAAGTAAAGGATGTCCGCCTCTTGGGAATACAGATCCTTGTGGCTGATAATAGGAAAAAATGCCCTTACGACAAGAATAACAACAACAATAGCGTCCAGGATGTAAAGGAGAAGCAGGCTCTTGTCGTCAATATAACGAAAAAGCCTGAGCAAAAGCCTGCTGAGGTTCCAAAACCGAAGAAAATCTATTCTTTGGAAGATGATGATGTCATAACAATCTTTGACGTGATAATGAAGGAAAATAAGCTTTGGCTCTCTGATGTCAAGTATCCTATTGAGGCAGTTGATGTGAATAATCTGAAATACTGCCACTACCATCGATACGTCCACCATACGACGCGGGATTGCTATATAATGAAGCGGTACATTCAGCGTCTGCTCGATACCAAGGCCCTCACCTTGGATTTCGATGACAAAATAGTTGCCGCAAACATAGTATCTCTCCAGTTCGATAACTTTCCGGCAACGGAAGCCCAAGACGGAGTAATCTCGATCCCCAGGAAAATAATGAAGGTTGTCAATCTCCCGCCAGCTCGTGACCAAACAGCCCGACTGATACCTCTCACCACATTATGGGAGGAGGTTATGTGGGTTCATCCAGATCTTGCTCCAAACTTGACACAGCAGGCAACACCTTCCGCCACCAAGTCCAAGGGTAAGAAGTCCAAGTCCTGCTACACTGTTTCTCTCTATTTCGAAGAAGATATAGTAGGAACGATAAGGTCAGGACTGGTATACCAACGAGAGTATGACATCCTGATGATGGTGTGCTCCCAATCGCCGCACCTACAACATCTGATCTGGGTCCATCCCAGCCTCCGGCAGCGGACAAATTCAAGCAGAGAGAAACTTGCTTCGATAAACTGCTGCACAAAGATACAGCTCAGGGGCTAGAGAAGCCCTACAACTTCGATATCTTGACACAACTGGCCAATACCCCAGCGAAGTTGTCACTATTCAAGCTTCTCTGACTCTTTAACGACACTCAGGTTGCTCTGAGTGAGGCATTGCAGAATGCCAATACCTACCTAGTGCAGGTTAAGCCGCCAGTTGAGAATCCTGTCGTATACCCCCACTACAATAATATGATAGAGACGATATCCAACATCACGTTCTCGCAATAAGACATGTTGTTAAAGAAAAAAGGCATGATCACCCTCTGTACTACACAGGGTACATCGACGCCATCAAGATGGACTGGATGCACATCGACCCCGATTCGTCAAATAGCATCATCCCGTAGAGTCTGCTTCAGACCTTGGGCATTCTAATGCATCTCCTGGCAGAAACCAATAATGTCATCAGTGGCTTTAACACAGGGAAGAGCTACCCTCTGGGCAAGATTCGTTTGAAATGTTAAATCGGCCATTTGAAAATAGAGGTTACCTGCTACGTTATAGACGTAGACGTATCCTACAATTTCCTGTTGGGAAGTCTGTGGATAAATCAATATATGATTATACCGTCAACCCTGCACCAGTACTTGAAGTACGTGGACGATCATGGCGTCGTCAAGACAGAATTTATCGACGTTGATCCATTCAAAGGGGTTGAGGCATATAACTCTGACTTGATCCTCTATAAACAAGTCCACCAAGATGAAGGTGGCAATGATGTCGATAATATGGCAGAGACTGGGACAACATCGAATGAGCCCTTGAGAGTCCATCCTAAAGCACGTGCTCCTGACATAGCCCCTCCCCTCATGGTGAAACTGTATAAGAAAGCACCTGAACCTTTGGTTGTTCGTCTTTGTAGAACGAGTTGACCGCTGAAAGAAGATTCGACATCTACTACGATTTCCGAACCTCTAGTGGTAAAGCTGTACCGGAGACCTCCGAAGCCGTCGCTCGAATTGGGGCTAGATCTTAGGAAGAATAAACTGGAGGAGTACATAGTCGCTCATGCTAACGTTCCTTCTCTTGAGATGTAATTCCTGAGGATAAGATACCTTATTTTATGAATAAAGAGCTATCTTTGAACTATTCGGATGTTGCATATCTCAGCACATTATATTCCGTTGAGCACGGTCTAGGCTTGCACCTGCATACACAGGTGACTACCACCTATGTAGTGAACCAAATTCTCCACAGTCAAAACTCCTACTTCATAGTTCTAGCAAAGAAGAGGGGGGACAAACTCATCATCTTTGACATAGTAGAAAGTCCCCAATCCTCTGTCCCAGAGGAACTAGAGCCAGAACTCGACACTGACAAAATACCACTTCACATGTACAACTCTTTAACCAATCAACTTATCCATAAGATGGGATACGACCTGAAAGCCGCTAGGGGCTTAAACTACAGCAAAGGACGACTGCTGCCTCTGTGTATGTACGCTCCCTCAGGCAAGCCCGCGGATTACTACCATAAGACCAAGCATGGCTTAGGGTACGTCTTGCCTCCCACAACCCCCAAAGGCTCAGATGAAGAAGATGAGTTACAGTCTCACTCTTCAGAATCTTTCGCTTGGAACTCTGATATCATTATCAAAAAGATGCTCAAACAAACATTGTCTACCAACATGGTATCATCTGACCATAAGGAAGATGACGAGGACCCACCTGAACTCTTTGATGTATAACCATTTACCCAACACCTAGACACACAATGGGAGATACGGTTTGAGTAACGAGAACCTCCCACTAAGGCCGAAGTCGTACAAATCGATATGGGCGATGAATCCTCCCCTAAACCTATGTTTATCAGCAAAAGTCTGTTCGATGAGGATCAGGAATCCCTACTACAGCTCATCAGGGAGTACATTAATGCCTTTGCCTGGAGTTACGAAGACATGCTGGGACTGGAGCCCCAAATTAAGGTCCACAAACTCAACATCTTGCCAAACGCTAAGCCGGTCAAGCAACACCAATGACGGTTTCGGCCAGACATCATGAATACCATTGAAGCTGAAGTCAACAAACTGATAGCTAGTGGCTTCATCCGCGAGGAACAATATCCGGATTAGGTAGCCAACATCTTTTCAGTCAACGAATAGATTCGAATCTGCATTGACTTTCTTGATCTGAATGCGACATGCCCTAAGGTTAAGTTTCTCCTTCCGATCACAAATATAATGATCGAAAACAATTATGGATTCGAGCGTATGTCCTTCATGGATGAATTCTTAAGCTACAATCAAATCAAGATATTTTCTGACGATAAGAAGCACACATTATTCTGAACGCCGATAGAAATATACTGCTACACAGTCTTGTCCTTCGGTCTGAAGAACGCAGGTGCTACATACTAGCGAGCTTTGAGAACCATCTTTTGTGAACATCTACGCAAGATAGTAGAGTGTTATGTTAATTACATCGTTGTCAAGAGTTGCTCCAAAGATATCTCAGAGACTTGAAGACTGTGTTCGACCTAATGCGTGCACACCAGCTCAAGATGAATCCTACCAAATCCTTTCTGAGCATCTCCAGCGATAAATTTTTGGTTTTATCATAACTTCGAAGGGTATCCATGATGACCCCGACAAGACTAAAATAATCCTTGAAATGCACCCGCCGAAGAACCTCAGAGAACTTTGTGGCCTTCAAGGAAGACTGGCATACATCCTGCGGTTCATATCAAGCCTCTTTAGATGTTGTCAGTCGTTCACTCAGCTCATGAAGAAGGGAGTCTCCTTTGTCTGAAATGAAGAATGCCAGCGCGCCTTCGACGACATCAAGGAGTATCTCATGAACCCTCCAGTATTGGTGGCCCCCATTATGGGAAGACCCTTCTTGCTATATGTGCGGAAAATGGATCACTCCCTGGGAGCTATACCAGCCCAAAAAAGTTATGTAGGTCACGAACATGCCATATACTATCTAAGTAGAATGATGGCTGGCACAGAGCACATGTATAACCCCATTGAGAAAGAATACCTCGCTTCTTTGTCATTCGGAAGAACCGGCATTACGTGGTAGGACAAACCATCTATGTGATCTCATGAGTCATTCCTCTCAGGGTCCTTATGACTAAACCCAGAGCGCTCAACATCACGTATCATATAGACATTAGACAAAGATTGGTCGGAATGCTAAATTTAGAATGCTTAATGTTTAGGTTCCGTATATATTTATGGAACCACGATGAATTTTTTTTATCAACCTCTCTAGCAATATCATCATCATTAATATTAGGTCTCTCCAATTTTACCTCAGCTCTAAAAGTACTATGATAATAAGGAGAATAGTTAGAGCACTTTGTTTTAAGACATATACATAATTGAAATATATAGCAAAGATGTGTTGCTTACTTCTCAATATCTAGAATCTCCTCAAGACCACTATTTAACAATATATACCAATGAGCGGCTTCAAACTCATCGTCTTCCAACCACTGTACTTTAGTAACACTTGTAGGCTTGCCTCCCACATTGAAGATTGTGCGGTTTATACTATTCGGTGCATCAACCCCACCGTCATCATTCCTTGGGACTCTATTACGATTTGTTCTGACATGAGTATCAAAGTAGATGGAGCAGAAGTTTGAAACCTCATCAATGATATATGCTTCACATAAGAAGTTTCTATATGAGCCTTATTGTCCACTTTCTTCTTTAAGTGATGTAGATGCCTATAGATAATATATTAAATATTAGAATTATTTGAGTAAAGAAATTAATAGTACAACTAATCAATTTATATCTCACAAATGGATACATCTATCGATAATGGATGAGAGCACCGACACGCACTTCATTTGCAAGATAAATCGGAAAATGCTCCATACTATCAAAAAAAATGGGAGGTAGCACCCTTTCTAAATTGCATAATGTCGATACAATCTTCTCCTCAAGTTCTATTAAATGTTGCACCGTCAACTTGCTTGAACACAAATCTCGAAAGAATATAGATAATTCGGCCAGTGGAGTCCATATTTGATGAGACAACATCTCACTCAGAGCAATAGGTAATAACCTCTCCAAAAACACATGGAAATCATGACTCTTCATCCCTGTCAGCTTGCGTTCGTTGAGATCGACACATCTTGCCATATTTGACATATAGCCATCAGAAAATCTTAACTTCAAAATCCAGTTGCATATTATCAATTTTTCCTCCCTATTCAATGTAAATGGCACTGGAGGCTTGACCCAATTGCCGTTTGTACTTTGTTTTAGGTACAAATCCAAACGCTTCTAAATAATTTTTAAGACCTTTCTAGCTTTGAAATTGTCTTTAATTTTTTCCTCGATATCCATCACCATATTGAAGATGTTGTCGAATATATTCTTTTCGATATGCATGATATCAAGATTATGTCTTATGAGATTGACCTTCCAATAAGGTAAGTCCCAAAAGATACTCCACTTCATCCAATTATGTCTATGTCCGAACCCTCCAGAGTGAAGGATCGATATCAGATCTTCCATCACAGTTGCAATCTATCTACCTTTTTCCAAACTTTGTCTCCTATCTATCTCAATGGGGGCGAAGATAGTTCCTGTTTACCTGTTCTAAAGCCATCTATGTTCCTTCTCCACGGATGTGACACAGAAAGAAACTAATGGTGACAATCAAAAAAGCATAATTTTTTGCCATTCTGGAGACGAAATATCTTACTCTTTTGCATACATATCGGACAAAATAAAGTACCATGAGTACTCCACCCTGATAACATCCCATATGTGGGAAAATCTTTGATGGTCCATATAAGTGATGCTCTCATCTGAAAGTTCTTCTCCTTCGATATATTATATGTTTGGAACTGCCATAATTGTTTCAACTCATCCACCAACGGCTGCAAGTAGATATCAATGTTCTTCTTTGGATTTTTGGGACCGGGTATGATAAGTGCCAAGAACATGTAAGTAGTCTTCATGGACATCTACGGTGATAGATTGTAAGGAGTCAAAATTATCGGCCAACAAGAGTACTGAGATCCTGACTTTCTGAAAGGAGTAAATATATCAGAACATAAACCCAACCGGACATTCCTGGGCTCCGTAGCAAATTTAGGATGACACGGATCAAAATGCTTCCATGCCTCTCCATCGAAAGGATGAGATAATTCTCCATCATCCATCTTTCGTTCCTTGTTATGCCATGCCATGTGTTCTGCTGTATTTACGGACATATACACCCTCTACAGCCTCTTTGTGATCGACCGATCACTCAATTTATCATGAACAAAGGAATTCTTATTAAGAAAAAGTAACTTAAAACTTAACTGATCGAGTTTTTAGGGTAGTGAGTAAGGGAAGGGGGGGTCCTAGGGGGGAAACCATCCACCCCAGGTCAGCGAGTAAAAGGAGCGACTAAAGGAGCTAACGAAAGCAACCTTGTTCGGGCAGTTGACTTTCCTTTGCGGACATATACATCCTCAACCGCACGATGGAGTAGAATCTGACGGAAGCCCGGGAGATGGAGTAGCTCCCCCTACCGATGAACGAGTATATGGCGCGGATAAACTATCATCGGCATCTACGAACTCGTCCTCAGATGGTCGTATGCGACCTGCATCCAGACACTACTAGAAAAAGCGGGATTAGCGACATATTTTAGCGACGTCAAAAGAAACGTCGCTAATAATATATAAATTAGCGACTCATTATAAAAACGTCGCTAGACGACGCTAAATGGCGACATTTAGCGACTTTTAATACGATTTTAAAAGATAAGTCGCTATAAGTTCAATTAAGGTCGCTAAACGTCGCTAATATGTCTAATTTAGCGACGTTTAGCGACGTATATAGCGACATTTAAACTCAAAATATTTAGCAACGTGTTTAGCGACGTCCTTTACGTCGCAAATATTTAATTTAGCGACATTTTTTATTGGACGTCGCTAAACGTCGCTAAAATTTGGTTAATTAGGGGTCGGTTTCATTTTTCCCCGTCAGTTGAAATTTTGATTCGAAAATAAATTCCCCCCCCAGCTCTGTCGACCGCGACTACTCCGGCAAGGTATACTCTCTCTCTCTCTCTCTCTCTCTCTCTCTCACAGGACACATGTGACATTGACACAAACACGACACACACACTGACACTGACACAGACACAGACACGGCACACACACACACTGACACAGACACTGATCTGGACCTAGGGTTAAGGTTAGGGTTAGGGTTAGGTTTTTTGACATGGGGTTAGGATTAGGGTTAGGGTTAGGTTTTTTGACATGGGGTTAGGGTTAGGGTTAGGGTTAGGGTTAGATTTTTTGACAATGTTCATGCATGTGCGATCATGTAGAGATCAGATTTTAATTTCTTCTTTCAAGTATAAAATAAATAAATAATATGGATCGATGAATAAGAAAGAAAGAACATAAGTGTATTTATTTGCACTTTTGCAATATATATATATATATATATATATATATATATATATACATACATACATACATACATACTAATTGTTTGATTTTGTGGTTACTATTCATTGGTCCAATGGAGGAGGGAAAGAAATGATGGCTATTATTGAATCCATGTTCATATGTCATGACTACGTACATTGGGTGAACAAATTAGAACTAATTCCTGAATATTCGTACAACAACTGATCATGTGATCAAATTAATTAGAACGCTAATTATTCGACCAGGAAGTGTATGATCTAAGCAACCGTCCTTAATTGTGCCCCAAGAATTTTGAGCTCTAGCTACTTCCTCGTTCCACTCCCAATATATATAGGGGTTAATTGCCGAAAGCAAAGTACTGCGGAGTTATGTATCTCAGTTCCTCACCCTACTGTCAGTTTCAAGAAGTGCCTAATGGTCTAAATAATATGACTATAACAGTTGAATTAGCTAAACGAAACTTACAAATCAGCTTAAATAAATAAAGGATTAATTTCAACACTTACTGAAATCACTAGCTAGCAGTATGAAGAGCCTCTAATGGAGCAAAGATATCATCGCAGCATGCATCATTAAGGACATGCATCTCAAGAAACTTATTGGCTTCGGCTGGAGCCTACTACACTAAAATCCGGACACTGACACAGAAGTGGGTTAAGGTATAGTAGTAAAGTGGTATTAAGATATTATTTGGGTAATGTTATATATATATATATATATATATATATATATATATATATATATATATATATATATATATATACTACTTTTCCCATAACGGACACTGACACAGACATAGAAGTTAATTTTGCATGTAATGATTTATATGATACATACTGTCAATTTTGCAGAAGTATCTAGAAATGGATATGAATTACTATCTGCGTCATCGTTCGTGGATGTACAACCGTTATCCTGATGACATGTGCGGTGTGCGGGATGAATTCATTGAGGGTGTACAGCAGTTCCTGCAGTTCGCCAAGGCGTTCTCTCAGTACATGGACGGTACCAAAATTAAGTGTCCATATGTGAGATATCGCAACAGGAAATATCATCCAGAAGTGGAAGTTACATATCATTTATACTCGAAGGGCTTTACGCCGAATTACTATCAGTGGACCGCGTACGGAGAACTTGTATCTCTAGCATCGGAGTCGGAGCCCTATGTGGAGCCGTATATGGATGTCCAAGACCACGATGCTTACGACGACGGGTTGGTGAACATGGTTTATGATGCGGCGGGGCCTAGTTTCAATCCTGACAATTATGATGCGGCAGGACCTAGTTTCAATCCAGACAATTATGATGCAGCTGAGGAGGCACCGAATGCCGATGCTGCAAAGTTTATGGAGTTGCTTGAGAATGCAAGGACTCCACTATATCCTGGTTGTGAGGACCATTCACCGTTGGAGGTGGTTACAAGATTATTGAGCATCAAGTTCGATTTTAACATGTCGCAAGAATGCTATAATCGATTGCTCGATTTGATTATAGAGATCTTGCCCGAGGGTGCAAAGTTGCCTAAAGACTTCTATCGATCTAAGAGGATAGTGAGATCGCTTTGGATGGGATACGAGAAAATCGATGCATGTCGCAACGGGTGCATGTTGTACTACAAAGACGACAAGGATAAAGATGCGTGTAGATTCTGTGGTGCTGATCGCTACAAGGCCACTGTTAGAGGAAAGTCTGTCGGTGCAAGGAAGCCTACCGATTCGATGCACTACTTGCCTTTGACGCCGCGGTTGCAGCGGTTGTTTATGGTTAAGGAGACTGCAGAAAATATGAGTTGGCACAGGCGAAAACAGATCGAAGGAGTATTGGATCATCCATCCGATGGAGAAGCATGGAAGCACTTTGATCGAGAGTATCCACATTTTGCCGAGGAAGCGCGTAATGTCAGATTGGGGCTCTGCTCTGACGGTTTTACCCCATTCGGACTTTCGGGCTCCCAGTATTCGTGTTGGCCTGTGATCGTCACTCCGTACAATCTACCGCCTTAGATGTGCATGAAGACTCCGTATATGTTCCTAACCGTTATTATCCCGGGTCCGAACAATCCGAAGAGGAACATCGATGTGTACTTACAGCCTTTGATAGATGAGTTGAATCAGCTGTGGGAAGTAGGTGCCAACACGTACGATGTTTCTAGAAAGCAGAATTTTTAGATGAGGGCAGCACTTATGTGGACCATCAACAACTTTCCGGCCTATGGAATGTTATCGGGATGGAGCACCCATGGTCGTCTCTCATGTCCGTATTGCATGGACCGTTCTCAGGCTTTCTGTTTGAAACACGGAGGCAAATCGTGCTTCTTCGATTGTCATCGATAATTTTTGCCGAAGGATCATCCGTACCGGAGGAATCGGAATGCTTTTCGTACGGGAGTTGTGGAGAAGGCCAATCCACCTCCAAGGTGGCCCGGATGCACGATATGGGAAGAGGTAAAATATTTACCAAGTGCTATCGAAGAGCCTGCTAAGGGGTACAAGTGTGACGGATTTGGTCGCACCCATAACTGGACGAAGAGGAGTATATTCTGGGATCTGCCATATTGGAGCACCAATCTGATCAGATATAACCTTGATGTCATGCATATCGAGAAGAATGTGTTTGATAACATAATTAATACTGTAATGGATGTAAAGGGGAAGGCGAAAGATAATCCGAAGGCCAGGTTGGACTTAGAAGACATATGTAGACGTCCTGCATTGCATCTGATAGAGGAGGGGAATGGAAAGTTAAAGCAACCTAAGTCAGTTTTTTCACTGGATAAAGAGGATAAAGGTAGACTTTGTAGGTGGATTCAGGGTCTAAAGTTTCCAGACGGGTACGTGTCGAACTTGAGAAGATGCGTCGACCTCAAGGAGAACAAACTAGTAGGTATGAAGAGCCACGATTGTCATGTATTCATGGAGAGGTTAATTCCGATTGTATTTCGGGAATTCTTACCGCAGGTCGTTTGGGACCCATTGACAGAGCTGAGCATATTCTTCAGAGATCTTTGTTGTACTAAGTTGCTTGTCGATCGTCTAGAAAAGCAAGAGAGGGACATTGCGGTAACACTATGTAAGCTCGAGAAGGTGTTTCCTCCAGGATTCTTCGACTCTATGGAGCATTTGCTAATTTATCTTTCCTATGAGGCACGTGTTGGTGGTCCTGGTGGTCCTGTCGATTATCGGTGGATGTACCCCTTCGAGCGTCATCTGAATCACCTAAAGAGAAAGGTGAAAAATAAGACACGGGTTGAAGGATCTATTTGTGAAGCTTATGTTCTCGAGGAGATTACAAACTTTTGCTCGATGTATTTCAAACCGCATGTTGCTACTAATAGGACGAAAGCTCCCAGAAACGATGACGCATATAAGGAATCTAATGATGCAATACTCAAAGTATTCAATGCATCCGGAAAGCCTTCGGGAAAAATGAAGAAGAGATATTTGAATGACGATGAGCTAAGGGCTGCTCAATTGTATATATTACTCAATTGCGACGAGGATGAAGTGGAGAAGCTAGAGGGGTAAGTAATTAATACGTCCACGTTTACATCATCTCAATGTAATAGTATAAGATACTATTATGCTACTAATTAGCAGTTGCATCATTGTTTTTCAGCACATATAATGATGAGTTGAGGTCGGTTAGACCCTACATAACAGACGAAGAAGTAGAACAAGAAATGAGATGCCATTTTCCTTCTTGGTTGAGCGCATATGTAAGATACTTGGTAATTACTTTTTATTTCTGCACTTGTAAAACAAATAACTTACCATCGCTACTTTGGTATTTAGGTCGATCGTCTAATATCATCCGAGACTGAATCTATTAGGACTCTAGCCAAGGGACCAATTACTGCCGTAAAAATATGGCCAAGTTTCTGTGTGAATGGGTTCAGGTTCAAGTCAACAAATGCTCCTATCAGAGACAGCTTTCTGGATCTTGATTCCACAAAAAACAGTAGTTTGTGTATCAAATCTACAAACTACAAAGACGTCAATCCGGGCAATGATTTTTTTGGCATCTTACGAGAGATTGTGGAGTTGACATATAATTATGGCCCAGAACCTGCTAATATCGTGCTATTCAGGTGTGAATGGTTCGATCCGATTCAAGATCAAGGTTGGAAAATTGACAAGCATGGCCTTGTGGATATAAACTACAAGCGTAGATATCAAGGCTACGAACCATTTGTCCTATCAAGTCAGGCTCAGCTCGTGTACTTCACAACTTATCCTAGACGGGGGACAGCAAGGTCGGATTGGTGGGCAGTATGCAAGACTAAAGCTAGAAATACCTTTGACATTGACGAAATAGCTTATCAGGAGGACGATCTACCTCTTGTAACAAATATTGTAGATGTGGACTCAACGGAAGTTACTCATTACATGAGTAATAATGTAGAAGATGTAGAATTATCCGAAGAGGACGACGAAGTAGATAAAAGTGAAGACGAGGAAGAGGAAGAGCAGGACGAGGAAGGCGAACAAGATGAATTTTCTGAAGATGATTGAAAATATAAAATATTCCATGTAGAATGTAACTATATTTGGACTGTAAAATGCTTTAAGATATGTATCACATTTTGACATTAACGAATATATGTATTATATTTTGACTGTATAATGCTTTGAGATATGTATCACATTTTGACTGTAGAATGTAGTATATATTTGTGTTTCTCTATATTCATCATATGTTGTTATCAGATATGACAGGACGACGCGGAGGATTCGGCAGGTCCCGAGGTAGACAGAGTGCCACTCCGGTACTGCCTACTGTTGGTTCCGGATCATCGTCGCCCAGTACTCCAGTATATCGAGCAGTCACATCTCCGACTGCGACGACATTGCGTGGCATCACTCCTGGGATGAGTAGTTCCAGGCGTGATAGTACTCCCTCGTCCAGCGTTCCTCCTGCTGACGGAACCATGGAGACTGATGAGCATGTAGAGGAGGTCGTGCCGACGTTGTCCCAGCATCAGCAAGATCCTCCATGCGCACCACCGGAGGAGACGAGGACAGAGATTTGGGCCGACGGTACAAAGTAAGTCAATTAGATGGTTTAGTATATATTTGTGTTTCTCTTTATTCATCGTATATTGACTTTTTCAGTAATCTAAATTATTATTTCTGTATAGATATCGTCCATCGTCGGTTCAGAGACGCCTGGGCCAATTTCTGAGGAACAACTACGGTGGCCCTTGGATCAACTACTCTGAGGCTCCGGAGGAGCGAAAGGCGTTTTGGTTTGCGCACTTCCAGGTAAAAGTATATTAAATAAATCCTCTAATTTATGCATATTCGTGATGCTAACTTAATGAATTATTTATTGTAGCAAACGTATTTTTATCCTCCGCACCAGGCCGAGTTGATCGAGCGGCTCTTTCCTACCGTTGCCGCCAAGCTTATCCGAGATGTTCTGGATGACCAGAAGGCTCGTGATCGTGCTGGAAAACCGATCCAAGGTTGGATCACGCCTGAGCAGTGGACTGCGATGAGGGCTAGATTCGACGATCCGAGCTACAAGGAAAGGTCTAAGAAGGCCAAGGCGGCTAGGCAGAATGCTGCCAAGTGGTGTGGTGGCTCGATTCCGATGACGGAAGATTTCCGTCGTTTGGTATGTTTTTTCTTTTAAAATATATTATTTTAATATAAGTACCATAAAATGGTACTTGGAAAAAATACTTAAGTTTAGTAATAAAAAATATATTTTTAACAGGTACAGAGGGGTGAGGATGCAAACATGGTGACCGTCTTCTTGGCCACCCATCGCAAGGACGGAAATCTCATTGATGAGAGGGCCTCACAGACCTATGTAAGTATTACTTTACTTTGTGTTTATTTTAATATAACTTAGGCAATTATTGAGTTTCCAAACCTTTTCTAGGCCGAGTATCTTAGGCTTCGTGAGCGGGCGACTGCTAGTGCACCTACACCTGGAGAGGCTGGTGCTTCATCGCAGCCCGGTCCATCTCCGTCGGCGGACGACCTGTGGGTGACCGCAGCTGGTGGTCTCCAGAGGGGTACGTACTACGGTACAGGCTCCTATGGCGCCCTGGTTGCGACGCAGTCATCTAGGGCCTCCCCGACAGCTGTGCATTCCACACACCCCTCGCAGTCGCAGCCCTCGCAGTCGTCGGCTAGAGTCCAGGAGGCCGTTGACCGTCAGATTGTGTCTCTCCGTGACGACTTGCTGCAAAGTATGGAGGACCAGTCCCGGTCCCAGCCGCAGGCGGACGATCCGATGCTTATCGCACGATTGGATATGCTCGACCGCAGCATGACGGAGCTACGAGAATTGACAAATGATATTAGAGCCTCCAATGATCGCCACATCATGGAGCTGCAGGCGTCACAGCTATCGATGGGCGAGAAGCTGACGAGGATGCATGCGTCACAGCTATCGATGGGAGAGAACCTGACGAGGATGCAGGATTCAATGGGTGATAGCAGTACGAGGCTGTTATCTACCCTGGATTCTTACAACCAGCGACTCGCAGACTTGGAGCGGGCACGGCCGCCACCGACGTCACTGCCTTCTCCATCGACATCGGTGTCGATTCCACGGGACGAGTATGAGGAGTTGTTATCCTTGAAGCGCGCCGCTGGTCAGCCTCCTGCAGATCCGTAGTAGTCTAGTTATTTTTATTATTATTTATGAATTATTGGTACTTCAACAATAGACATGATGTATGATGCTTCTTGTGGTCTTTAATTTTTTAGTTAATTTAATTGGATTATATAGTTATCCACATTTAATTGGATTGATACTTCTTGTGGTCTTTAATTTAATTGGATTATATAGTTAACTAGATTGAATCATGTTGGTGTGTATGATGAAGATGATGTAAAACTGCAGGGAATCACCAATGTTTGTTTCTGGAAAAAAAAATTTATTTTTTTTTAAAATTAGCGACATTATTAGCGACGTGTAGCGACGCTTAGCGACGTTAATTTACGTCGCTAATTACGTCGCTACTCAGCGACGCTGAAAAACGTCGCTAAGTTCGTCGCTAATGACGTCGCTAAAGTCGTCGCTAAACGTCGCCAATTGCTGACATGGCAGTATAGCCAGGTCATTAAAGACGTCGGTGTAACGTCGCAAAAAACGTCGCTAATCAGCGACGTTTAGCGACTTTTATAAACGTCGCTATTTAGTGACTTGGCGTCGCAACACGTCGCTAAATTTAGCGACACATTAAAGTCGCTAAAAAATGTCGGCACAGCGACGTTTAGCGACGTTTTTGGTTTTAGCGACTTGGAGTTTTCCGACTGATTTAAAACGTCGCTAACTACGTCGCTAAACCTAATTAGCGACGATTTATGGTTATTTAGCGACGTTTTTAGACGTCGCTAATTTGACTTTTTCTGGTAGTGAGAGTAGCTAGATGATGCTGGGAAGAAGATCCTTTATGAACCTATCGTCGTGCACGTCCTTGTCCCACTATAGGTAAATCTGACAGTAAATAATGGATGGCATTATAAAATAAATAAAAATAGTGACATCAAGATATCATAAAGTAATGGATGGTGTGGAAAAATAAATAAATACTAGTATGATGATAAAATAAATAGTAATCATGTCATTAAATAAATAAATAAATAAATAATCGAAACTAATGCATATGTGTGTACGTACTAATTTTCTTTATCTTTCGAATCGTCATCGTCTTCCGAATCATTTTTCAAATCGTCTTCATCTTCATCTTCATTTTCTACTTCTTCATTTTTATTTTCATTATCACCTTCATCTTCCAATTCTTGTTCCTTGTTCGATACCACCATATCAGAGTCCTCCTCTATATGAGGTAAAACTTCTATATTAATCTTTTTATTAACTCTATTGACCTATGGATCTGCTGAGAACATTCTCGGGTTTGGTGGTGACTTGAGCCACATAACATGTACTTTCCCAATCGACGACGACAATCTCTTTGAATATGACCTATCCTACCACAAAAGTGACAAGTATGGAGCTTCTTGGTTGGATATGGTGTAGCCCTATATGGTTGTTGGTGTGCCAAAGGCATCTGATGGGCCCTCCTTGTTGCGTCTTTGCTGGTCCTTGGTGAATTCTCTGTTGATCTCCTTGTCCCTTGCTTATGGCCTCCTGGATCCTGGCATCTGTCAAAAACTTGGCATAAGAGATCCGGGACTGTGCGCTAGTATAGTGCTGGATCTCTTGAGTCAGCCCGCGGTAAAACCTCTTAGCCTTCTCCAAGTCATTAGGTATTAGGGCAGCGCCATATTTACTGAGGCAGCTGAACTCTGCATCATACTCATCGACTATCTTATTTTCCTGCTCCAGATGGAGGATCTGGTCGTACAATGCATCCTTTATGGTGGCCGAAAAGTACTTCCTCTCAAAGTACTCCAAGAACTATTCCCAAGTCTGACGCGTACCCAACTGGAGCTCCATCGATTCCCATCAGTGATAAGTGTTTCCTTCTAGCTGGGTCCTTACGCCTGTCATCCATAAATCTGTAGGCAGCTGTGATGCCTCTAGTAGTTTTTTGGTGTTGCTAATCTAGTTTGTGGTCTTCTTTAGACTCTCAATGCCTTTATACGGCTTGGGGCCCTTCTGTACAAAGTCCTTGATTGAACCAACTCAAGCTTGCGGTTCCAGAACTAGTACCTGGGCTGGGGCAGGTGCTAGTGTAGCCATTCTCTCAAGTGCTGCCTGAAATTCTTCCCTCTGCTTCGCCGCTTGCTGCCTCTGCTCTATGGCCCGTGTGGCGACCTGCTGTCCTTGTTCCTGTATCATTATCTGAAAGAATTAGAACAGCTGTGGCTGGCTGTCCTGCGGTGCTGGTGGAGCTGAAAAAGCCCCATTAGTCACCGTAGAAGGAGTTGGTGGAACCGGATTGTTAGTTAGTCCATCCAGTCTTGGAAGAAGAGGAGTCATTGTGGCTTCTCCTGGTGATTGGCCTTTGACCCCTCGAGACGTGTTGTCCCCGGTGGTGCCACATCCCGCTATGCAAATTCATCTCTGTGCAAGAGATGGACGGAAGATTAGGAAGAGTACATGAATCAAGAAGCATGCAAGCACTTAAATAGGACATGTTGGAAGGAAGGTGCGTTATAATCAAGTGTGGATGAGATCCTATACTCTAGTCATATTTGCGGGCTTGTTCGGTATAGTAACATAACCGAGACAATATACTATCGACCTACATGGGCCACCACAAAAATATGTCACACCCCAGTCCTAAAATACGTATGACTAGGAATACGTAAGCATGCCAGCCGTATGTATATAGCAACTTCAATATATGGATACCATAATACACACGTACGCTGTAATATAAATATTAATTCACAGGTGGTAAATATATCGTCACAAGTCACATGCGATATTAATCTCATCCACAGAACAAGTCATAGTAAAGAAATAACTAAACCAAAATAATGAGTCGGAATAATCCAAAAATGGTAGTCAGATAGGGACAAATCCACTACCAATGTCTATATCAAAAACTAAAAAGAGAGAGTCGGACGAAACTCCAATATAAAATAAGATGATGATATAAGAGTATCAACTAAGAGATCCATCGCTAGAGATAATCAAAGATGCTCAGAAGGTAAGACCTCATAGGGAGAAAATAATACTTCAGGTCCTGGCCCGTACTCCTGCGGATACTCCTGATCGTTTATACCTGGCAAAGGGACCAGGTCCTCAGAGGGACGTAACAAGATACAGAAAATAACATTCCAATTAAATACAGTAAAATATACAAAAAGATAGAAAATATACAAGTATGTTGTACTAGACAATCTATATGAAAATGTATAATGAGAACAACTTTTTAACGTATGGGCAGGTATAGGCTACTCTAATACACACGCTATCTCATAACTCATGAATACTCAAACGTACATATACTATTAATCGACATACCTCGAGGGTAGCAACCATCGCGACACAAATACCGTAGTACGTCCAGTTACTACTGTTTACCAAAGTGGGTAGCCCATACGCCTACTGACTGTCCTCCCCTCCCATGATACTATGTGTCAAGTGTGTGTCAACATATATAATGTATAATTATGACTGAAAAAAATATATATAATGAATATATAAAAATATGACAAGCATGCAAAGTACTGTAAGCAATTTGGTAAGGTATACTTGTCTGGTATCCGATCAAAGTTTATAAAATATTCTGGATGCAAACACGTCACGTCACAATAGCACAAAGAGAGAAAGATGTATAAACGTCTGCGGATGCTGAAAAAAATGTTACCAACGTTCCCAGAATAAGCGAAATAGTCAGAAAACTCTACCCTTTCGTCCAATTTGGACACAGGGGCAAAAATATAATTTTGGGTTGTGGGCTACTTTGTACCAAAATACGTGCCAAAAGTAAATATCTCTAAATAGAACAAATTATAGGTCAAACAAATCCTAAATAATGATACGAACTCAATATTATGTCTAATTTTTGATTCCAGTAAGCCGATCACAAAATCGCCCTTTAAGTCAAACCGTGGGCCCGCGAATAGGTGGCTCGGTCAACTGTCTCAGAATTGCGTAAAATTTGGATCATAGGACCAACGTGACACCATGAATCCAATGGCGCAAGTTTTGTCGTATTCCGACGAGCGTACACAAAGTAGTGTGGTTGTTTGCAAAAGTCACGATACGGGAAATATTAAGGATACTGGTTGATTCCGACGCGCACACACATCCGAATCAACTTTCACGAAAGCCCACACGTCAGGATATATCATACGTGCCTTTCGGTACAGTTGGTAAGCGACGAGGTGGTACATTTGGTGGGGCGCACTCTGTATCACAAAATTTAAGTTTTAAAATGTCAAGTTTTTGGTCGTTTTGGAGGCCGAATAATTTAACAAATAAAACAAACTAATAAAAACTAAAAGAACAGTAAAATTTTTGGTTATATTGAGAAGAAAACTTTTCAATTAGATTTTGAAAATATTAAACGGGTTGGTGGCAAATTAGGCATGAACATGGGGGTTTGGGTCGAATTTTTTGACTGTTCTTGAATAGTTTTTCGGCCGACTTCCGGTCAATTTTTCGACCAATCTGGGACACGAAAACTCATCCCGCTTGAAGAAAATCCTATAGGGATAGGTTGTGAACATATACAAAAAAATTGCTCGAGAAAAGAATCAAAGATGAGGGAGTTACATCACCTGAAAGATGGGGCGTCGGACTGCGCTGCTGCTGCGGCGGTCCCCGGCCGGTATGCGGTGGTCAGGGGGTGTCGACGGCGGCCACGGGGAAGGAGGAGAGGAGAGATTAGGGTTAGGGTTTGATGGTTTAGGTTTTATATATATATATATATATATATATATATATATATATATATATATATATATAGGGAGAGAGAGAGAGAGAGAGTTAGGGAGAGGGGGAGGTCACGCTGAAGGGGGGGTCGCGGGTTGGTGTGGCTAGGGGATAGTTAGGCTAGGTTAGGTTTTAAGTAATTTTCTTTTTCCTTTCTTTTATTTATACTATTATTATTATTCATATATATATATATATATATATATATATATATATATATATATATATATATATTTATATATATTAAATTTGAAAAAAAATATTTGTACCACTAGAAAAATAAATATATAGTAATTTCTCAAAGATAAAATATAGTATTGTGGAATATAAAATATTACTTTGAGAAAATAGATAAGAGAATTTTTTTTCCTTTATTAGCAAAGAAGGTAAACAATTCAACAAATTAATTAAATATATAAAAATATACTTAAAATGAAAATTTAAAAATTAGGGGTGGTTACATCCTACCCAACTTACAATAATTTTGTCCTCAAAATTAATACTAATCCATATTTGTAATAAATCACTATAGCTATTAACACTTCATTGCTAGCTAGCAGTGCTTCCTAAAAGGTTATGGTCAGCCACCCTAATACTTTTCTTTCTTATTGTCTATACACTATTCTTTTATCCCCTAACTCGTCTACACTATCCAGCTTACAAGAATTCCACTAGTAGTCAAAGTCTTTGAGGCTATTGTCTAGGTTGTAGGACCAGTTTATTCATTGGGTCAAGAATTTTGGGATGCTTGTCTGGAATCTCATAACCATAATTTTTCTCCGTAACCGTCAAGTATCGTAGTCTAATACTGCCACGCCACCTGGCCAGTATGGCTACAAATAATTTGACTATAATCGTCAGTTTTCGCTACCTCGCCAGCGATTTGTTATAGTCACCAGTTTGTAATAAATGCCTTCAATTCATTCCTAAGCTTAGTCTAAGTTTTAGGACAACAATTAAGGTCTTGACTAACTTTATAAAACTATTTAGAAGTATGAACCATTTCAATAACCCAACTAATTTCTGTTAGACTAAAGGATACTACTCATGGTTTAAAAATAATAAGAGAATACAAATATTGATATAGTGCATATACATAAGGGTTATCATTATGAACTCATCTTTTAGTTATTAATCATTACTAACCCATTTATGTTTTAACGAACAAAATAAAGGGTGAGGTTGAAGTAAATCAAATAATTCACGATGGCACAAAAATATACAACTACGATAGGAAAAATTAAGCATGGGACAATCAATGGATATGGAAGAGAAGATAAGAAATCCAAGGGGACGAGATGGTGATAGGAAAGAGAATACTACTACTGCTACTCGTGTCATCCATTAATATCGTGGGTATGCCATCTAGTTAAAATATCAACATATCCTCATAACGGCTAAACCATCCTATATATATAATTCTACATCTATTTATACACCTAAGATATCGTGTCATAATGGGGTCATGATTATGCAACAAAAATTATAACTACAAGGTCATACCTGTATCTACGACTTCCTGTGCCTGCGCTCCCATATTCGTCATTATGAATGCTTGGCCTTGTCCTTGGTTGTTCAGCTGGGGTCTAGCCTTCTCAATTTGGGCAGACTGTGGAAGCAGTGGTGGGTCCCTTTGGTATCCTATATTTGAGGGTGTATGCGGTATCCCTGATTCTAATGTCATTGACCTATAGATCTGCTGAGAATATTCTCGGGTTTGGTGGTGACTTGAGCCACATAACATGCACTACCCCAATTAACGACGACAATCTCTTTGAATATGACCTATCCTACCACAAAAGTGACAAGTACGAAGCTCCTAGGTTGGATATGGTGTGGACCTATATGGTTGTTGGTGTGCCAAAGGGCGTCTGATGGGCCATCCTTATTGCGTCTTTGCTAGTCCTTGGTGAATTCTCTATTGATCTCCTTGTCCCTTGCTTATGGCCTCCTGGATCCTGGCCTCTATCAATAACTCGTCATAAGTAATCTGGGACTGTGCGCTAGTATAGTGCTGGAGCTCCTGAGTCAACCCGCGGTAAAACCTCTTAGCCTTCTCCAAGTCATTGGGTATTAGGGCAGCACCATATTTACTGAGGTGGCTAAACTCTGCATCATACTTGTCGACTATCTTGTTTCCCTGCTCCAGATGGAGGATCTGGTCGTACAATACATCCCTTACGGTGGCCAGGAAGTACTTTCTCTCAAAGTACTCCAAAAACTATTCCCAAGTCTGACACGTACCCAACTGACGCTCCATCGATTCCCACCAGTGATATGTGTTTCCTTCTAGCTGGGTCCTTACGCCTGTCATCCATAAATCCGTAGGCAGCTGTGACGTCTCTAGTAGTTTTTTGGTGTTGGTAATCTAGTTTGTGGTCTCCTTTGGACTCTTAATGCCTTTGTACGGCTTGGGGCCCATCTGTACAAAGTCCTTGACTGAATCAACTCGAGCTTGCGGTACCGGAACTAGTACCTGGGCTGGTGCAGGTGCTAGTATAGCCATTCTCTCAAGTGCTGCCATAAATTCTCGCCTTTTCTCCACCATCTCCTGCCTCTGCTTTATGGCCTGTGCGGCGACCTAATGTCCTTGTTCCTGCATCATCATCTGGAAGAATTGGAACAGCTACGGCTGTCTGTCCTGCGGTGCTGGTGGAGCTGAAAAAGCCCCATTAGGCACTGTGGAAGGAGCTGGTGGAACCGGATTGTTAGTTTGTCCATCCGGTCCTGGAAGAAGAGGAGTCATTGAGGCTTCTCCTGGTGATTAGCCGTTGACCCCTGGAGATGTGTTATCCCCGGTGGCGGCACATCCGCTACACAAATTCATCTCTTTGTAAGAGATGGACAGAGGATTAGGAAGAGTACATGAATCAAGCAGGATGCAAGCACTTAAATATGACAGGTTGGAAGGAAAGTGAGTTATAGTCAAGTGTAGATGAGATCCTATACTCTAATCCTATTTGCAGGCTTGTTCGGTACAGTAACGTAACCGAGACAATATACTCTCGACCTGCATAAGCCACCACAAAAATATGTCACGTCCCAGTCCCAAAATATGTAGGACTAGGAATACGTAAGCATACCAGCCGTATGTATATGGCAACTCTAATATATGGATACCATAATACACACGTACGTTATAATATGAATATTAATTCATAGGTGGTAAATATATTGTCACAAGTCACATACGATACTAATCTCATCAATAGAACAACTCATAGTAAAGAAATAACTAAACCAAAATAATGAGTCTGAATAATCAAAAAATGGTAGTCGGGTGGAGACAAATCCACTACCAATGATTATATCAAAAACTAAAAAGAGAGAGAAGGATGAAACTCCAATATAAAATAAGATGATGATAGAAGAGTATCAACTAAGAGATCCATCGCTAGAGATAATCAAAGATGCTCAGAAGGTAAGACCTCATTGACAAAAAATAATTCGTCAGGTCCTGGCTCGTACTCCTGCGAACACTCCTGATCGTCTATACCTGGCAAAGGGACCAGGTCCTCAGAGGGACGTAACAAGATACAGAAACAACATGCCAATTTAATACAGTAAAACATGCATAATGGACAAAAAATATACAAGTACGTTGTACTAGACAATCTATATAAAAATGTATAATGAGAAAAACTTTTTATCGTATGGGCAGGTGTAGGCTACTCTAATACACACTATCTCATAAGTCACGAATACTCAAATGTACATGTACTATTAATCGACATACCTCGAGGGTAGCGACCATCGCGACACAAATACCATAGTGCATCCAGTTACTACGGTTTACCAAAGTGGGTAGACCATACGCCTACTGACTATCCTCCCCTCCCATGATACTATGTGTCAAGTGTGTGTCAACATATATAATGTATAATTATGACTGAAAGAAAACACATATAATGTATATATAAAAATATGACAAGCATACAAAGTACTATAAATAATTTATCAAGATATACTTGTCTGGTGTCAAATTAAAGTTTAGAAAATATTCTGGCTGCAAACTCGTTATGTCACAATAGCACAAAGAGAGAAAGATGTACGAACGTCTTCGGATGCTGAAAAAATATCACCAATATTCTTAGAATAAGCGAGATAGTCAGAAAACTCTACCCTTTCGTCCAACTTGGACACAGGGGCAAAAATATAATTTTGGGCCAAAACGAGGTCCATATATGGGCCACTTTGCACCAAAATATGTCTCATAGATAAAGGTCTCTAAATAGGGACAAATTATAGGTCAAACAAATCCTAAATGCTGATACGAACTCAACAGTATGTCAAATTTTGGATTCCGGTGAGCCGATCACAAAATTGCCCTTCAAGTCAAACCGTGGGCCCGCGAATAGGTGGCTCGGTCAACTGTCTCTAAATCGTATAAAATTTGGGTCACAGGACCAACGTGATACCACGAATCCAATGGCAAAAGTTTTGTCGCATTCTGAGGAGCGTACACAAAGTAGGATGGTTGTTTGCAAAGTCGTGATACGAAAACTTTTACGGATACGGGTTGATTCCGACACGCACACACGTCCGAATCAACTTTCGCAAAAGTCCACATGTCAGGATTTACCATACGTGCCTTTTGGTACAATTGGTACACGATGAGACAGTCCCATTTAGTGGAGCGCACTCCGTATCACAAAATTTTAGTTTTAAAATGCCAAGTTTTTGGTCATTTTGGACTTCGAATAATTTAACAAATAAAACAAACTAATAAAAAGTAAAAGAACAGTAAAATTCTTGGTTATATTGAGAAGAAAACCTTTTAATTAAATTTTGGAAATATTAAACGAGTTGGTGGCAAATTGGGCATGAACATGGGGGTTTGGGTCAAATTTCTGGACTGTTCTTGGATAGTTTTTTGGTCGACTTTCGGTCAATTTTTTGACCAATCCGAGACACAAAAACTCGTCCCGGTTGAAGAAAATCCTAGATGGTTAGGTTGTGAACGGATACAAAAAAAATACTCAAGAAAAGAATCAAAGATGGGGGAGTTACATTGTCACGCCCCAGTCCCAAATACGTAGGACTAGGAACACGTAAGCATGCCAACCGCATGGATATGGCAACTCCAATATATGAAAACCAAATATATACATATGCTGTAATATGAATACAAAATCCACAAGTGGTATAAACATATGTCACAAGTCACATGATAAAATGTAAATCTCATCCACCAAAATCACATAGAAATAAATAACTAGTATCTATGAAACTAGATCTTAATAAGAAGTATCTAAGGATGATAGTTGGATGGAAACAAATCCACTACCAACTCGAATATAAGAGCAAAAATAATATGAATACAACACCACAACACAATATAAGAATACCAGCTATCCATCACAGCTCGAAGAGAAGATATCCTTGGATCACATGTAACCATCCAAATCTGCGCTCCTGTAAATACTCAAGAAAAGATACACCTGGCAGCGACCAGGTCCTCAGAGGGACATAACAAGATACTTAAACACATGCCAATAAAGTACTGAAATAAATATCCAATGGGTCACCTAATCGTCTAAAGTGAATGCAGTTTAAGAACAACTTTTCCAACGCGTGGGCTATCTGGCTAAAATGGGATTGGCATAGTTCTCTTGGAGATCCAGGGGCCTACAAAGGCACGGTGTCTTTCGAACACCGGAGGCCCGCCAAGTAGTATATATAGGGGTCATCATGACCGCGCATCTCCGGCGGAGCGTACGGGTTACACAAGGAAAGTGCAACGGAGCCCACACGCCTTACTTGTTGTTCTCCCCACCCCATGCTCTAAGCATGTCACATCCATGATACGATAATACCTCTAATAACTGCCAAGTCTACTAGCATGCAAAGTTTCTAACAGCAGTTATTCCTAACGCACGGCCCACACGTACAGGAGGCCAACCTGCATGCAAGTCCGTGATCTACATGAGACTCACAACTTATGTAACAACTGTGTCATGGCCAATGAACCTAAAGATGCTACATGATGATGGGGTAGTCTCATAAACAAGGTCAATGTAAATACATAAATAAAAACATAGCGCGACGTCACCGTCGCGCGTATTTTATATAACAGTTAAAATATATGAACTAAAGACAGAAAATAAAGATGCATGCAATATATGGAATATAAATAATAGTACAATGGCAAGGTATACTTGCCTGACAAGGAAGCTGCAATGTACCAATAACCTGCTCCAGAAATCGCGCAAAACAATCCAATATCCTATGTACACATAAATATAATATAATAGAATCATTAGTCATTACACTAGTACATACTCAACCACATTTACACTAGAATCAGGGGGTATACTAGGGGTAACACTAGTCATCTAACACGGTCAATTACGCATTGAATTACGCGGGTGTCGCGTCTTCAAGTACTGTACGAAATCAGTCAGTCAACTGACAGGTGTCTATGCCAGTACGTTAGTGTACGCAAGGCAGACAAATTCACAAGTTCTTAGGGTCAACATGGTCAAGGTAAGTATGGGATAGTCCACGATGTCCTAGGGTCATACAGTCTGAATATTTAGTCACAATTATCAATTAGCATTTACTTACATATATATTCATATAACTATATAATAATATAACCATTAATTTATTTTAATTTATTTAATTCTGGAATTATTACTCTAAAATCCTATTTTAATCTTATTATTCTGATTTTTATGTTAATTCCTAAATTTTGTCCAAAGAAACTGAATTTTATCAACTCGAGACTCATGGCACGCAAATCGAGGCGATCTGTTCACCAAAAAGTCAACCGATACAACTCGACTTTCATGCATGATTTTCTGTAGATTTCAGTATCAAAAATATACTGGAATTACAGCTCGTCTGAATTCAAATTTGTTTGGAAATTATGGCACATACAAATTTTGTATTGTGTACCGATGGTTAAATTCTAACCTAGAAGTTCTACAGAATTAACAGTATATAAATACTTCGTAATAAATTTTGGAAAAAATATATGTCGATGATCTCGACATTAGCTTTCAGAAACTTTAAACGGTTCATGATTCTGATTCCTGGTTCTCCCGAAATCGCAAAAACATCGAAACACATCTATTTTTAGACATGTTGTGCTCTACGAATTTTCCATAATTTAATACTAGTAATTTAGAAAAACAGTTTATATTATCAGAATGCTAACCTCATTATCGTTCTAACAAAAAAACTGGAGCATGTTTGGAGTCCGGAGCTAGGAGATATCGTCTTTTTAATTCGTCATAACTAGTAGAAAATGAGGCTGAATTTATGACGAATTTTGACTATTTTTTGGACGAAAAAGAGAGAAATTTGGGAAAGAAAAATATGAAGGATGGGGTATTTATAATCGTGGACACTACTTAATTAAATAAGAATAGGATTGGTTAATTTGGATAGGATTATGATGAATTTAAATAAGGATAGGATATGCATGAATTTGATTTCCTAGTAGGTTCAGGATTTGAATTAATTTAAAATAGAGTTTGAATTTATCTCAATAATTTATAATCTTAAATATAATTAAATATAATATAAATAATTTATAAAATCTTATTAATATCTATTAACACTAAATTAGTATCTATCTAATATTAAGACTATATATATCCAAATAAATCCTAAATAATTTTAAAATCTAAATAAATTTCTTAAAATTCTAAATAAATTACAAAAAAATATAATTAAATATTTTAAACTAAAATAAATATTTGGTAGGAACGACATGCAAGTATGGTCGTATAGTAAATCATAGAAGTCCTAGAAATTTATGTTTTCTAAGTTTTAATTACCAAAAATTCTAGAAAAATCTCCAAAAATCTAAAATAACCTAAAATAATTCTAAATAAATATTTATAAAGTAAATATATCAATAAATTTATTTTCTAATTAACTAAGAGCATATTCTAAATAAATTCAATATATATAATAAATATAATAATATAAAATATACACAAAATACCTATTTTGGGTGAGGGAGTTTACAATCTACCCAACTTAAAATAATTTTGTCCTCAAAATTAAAATAAGACATAATTTGTTGAATCCTTCACATTCGTACATAAGGTATGTCAATCGCAATCTCTTCCAAAAATTTAAATAACAAAATCTATTCGAATCTATCGCGATTACTTCAAAATTAATATAACCACTGTTTAAATCAAAATTTAACCTGTCGTAATCTCTTCTCGATTTTTAAATAATCAACATCCAAATCTGACTCAAGTCTATATGACATCCCACATCAAAATTTATATCATAATTTCCAACTATCATAATCTCCTCTAGGCTTTGAACAATAAACAATTCTAATCAAATCTTATTCCTATTCTTAACTTAAGAATTTTGTACTATTCAAATATTTAAACTCAATTTACATCCTCAATATTTCAAATAGGTGACCCAACAATCAAAATTGAACTTTTAATTCAAATCATCAAATTGTAAAATTTAAATCTAATTAACCAATTGTTCAATTCTAAAATTCTACATTTATCCTCAAAATTTAAATCGATGATTCATCCTTCAATATTCAAAATTTAAATCATGTGCTCAAAGTATAAATATTGGGTCCTCAATATCAAGATTTTTAAAATTTATTAAATCCTCATTATCTTAATTCCTCTTTTAAAATTCTCCACATTTAAAATGACTTAATCTCTCAATCTAATCCTACTTGATCATAATCTAAAAGAATTCTCCTCAAGTTTAATACTGCAATTTCTACCCAACTTAGAATTTATCCATCTATCACATAAGGCTCTTACACTTAAGAAAAATATTCCTCAATTTATTTTCTCATGTCATTCAATCCTTAAAACTTTAATACCAACTATATCATATGTGATATGCCCTTAATCAATTATGAAAGATAGTCACCAAATAATGTGATTGGCCTATGGGGTATATCTTGTACTATCCGTGTATCACTTATATCCAAGCACGAGATTTCGTCTTTCCGAAACAAGGAAAGACGGAAAGCAACGGAAAAGAGTTCAAGGAGGGGTAATAGAATGGAAGTATGAGAATCAAAGCGTTTAAAGAATTCAAATGGGAATTGTCAAGACAGTTGTGGATTGAAATCTTAATTTGGTAATTTTCTATTCGCATGCTCACATCGGTGCAGTTATGTACTTGATATGATATGCTTTGTCGTATCTAGAGGATAAGTATATTCGTCTACTAATCACTACATATCTCAATCCACATAAAGTAGTTATGCGAAGGGCGAACCAAGCGCACTAAGGTTAGCTAGACCCTAATACACTGTTTCTGAAATATATTATTGTGGGCCCCCAATAATACGTATGTCATGAACAAGCTCGATAAAGAATAAGCTTGCAAAAACTAGGCTATAATAGCAGCATAAGTCAAGGTAGTACAGCAAATATGAATACGCTAGATTATGATGAAAGAAGGTTCATAACAATTTAAATTCACAAAAACAAAAGCAAAATAAGCAATAATAATGAAAGACTACACAATCTCTACAGTTGTCATACTAATTCCTTGTCTAAGTCGCTAGTCGACCAATAGGAACATGGACCTCTAAATTCTATCGTCTGAATAAACACTGTCATATTTGCTAGTATACAATTAATGTCATTCAGTTACACTTCATCAATGGATCACAGGGACTACGTGATACTAGGTGGTGAGGTATACTATCCAACTTAAAATAATTTAACTACTATTGTATTGCCTTAAGGATACCTACAAAAATAACCTTACACATGTACATAGAATAGAAACTCTTATTAGGGTCTCCTATTGCATTATATAGGTAAGGGTCAAGTGCTCATAGAACAGGTGTCAATCGTAGGGATAGAAGAGTTACTAGCCGTTAAGGGGAAAGGGATTTAACTCGTATCGAGCTATGGGTACAAATTTTGTGATTTAAAGCTAAGGGATAATCATTAGGTCACAACCTAAGGGAACTACGCAAACTATCAAATCCCAACTATCACGCACAAAATTCAAAGTTCAAATTACCAAGCTATACCCTAGCAAACTACATGTCCTAACATAGAATAAGATTACTTGGCCTTCAATCATACGAGTTATGTGGCACGAGTTAAATGATGAAGAAAGAAGAATCATAATTTAGTCGTCACACAATTAGCGAATGCTAAGGTTGCAGGGGGACAAGTTATAAAATCAAAAACAGAGGGCTCTAGATAGCATCATGGTTCTCTAAGGGGGTGGCATGCTAGTTGCCATGTTCGGGGTATGATCAAGGGAAAGGGTTGATTACATTCCTCTAGGCTTCCTAGGGTGCTGTCTACTAGTAACAAGACAATGACATAAGTTTTATAGTTCTCTAATACTATCCAATTATGAGGGTTAGGTTCAGTCCTAATGTTCAATATTGGTTCTCCATTGGTTCCTCAATACTAGGGTCAAACATTATGGTAAAACTTCTAACTAACTCTAGTAGTGTCTATACTACTCTCAAGTCTTCATAATACATCAGGGGGTAATGGTAAATCAATTCTAAAGATAAGGAATTCTAGGGTTCACTAGATATTCTAAACTTAGTGGTGTGCTATATTCTCGTTGTATTCTTAATAGGTGTACTACTCTAATTATCATCCTAATAACAGGGTTCCTATATTCTAGCAGAAGGCCATATATACTCAAGGAACTTATTAGGGAAGTACAGGAATCAAGCAGGATACAATTGTTCGAATAGATCATAGAGGAGAAAGGTGAATCATAGTCAATTGTGGATGAGATCCTATACTCTAGTCCTATGTGCAGGCTTGTTCGGTACAGTAACGTAACCGAGACAATATGCTCTCGACCTTCATGGGCCACCACAAAAATATGTCACGCCCCAGTCCCAAATACGTGGGACTAGGAACACGTAAGCATGCCAGCCGCATGGATATGACAACTCCAATATATGGAAACCAAATCCATACATACGCTGTAATATGAATACAAAATCCACAAGTGGTATAAACATATGTCACAAGTCACAGGGTAAAATCTAAATCTCATCCACCAAAATTATATAGAAATAAATAACCAGTATCTATAAAACTAGATCTTAATAAGAAGTATCTAAGGATGATAGTTGGATGGAAACAAATCCACTACCAACTCGAATATAAGAGCAAAAATAATATGGGTACAATACCACAACACAATATAAGAATACCAGCTATCCATCACAGCTCGAAGAGAAGATATTCTCGGATCACATGTAACCATCCAAATCTGTGCTCCTGCAAATACTCAAGAAAAGATACACCTGGCAGAGGACTAGGTCCTCAGAGGGACATAACAAGATACTTAAACACATGCTAATAAAGTACTGAAATAAATATCCAATGGGTCACCTAACCGTCTAAAGTGAATGCAGTTTAAGAACAACTTTCCCAACGCGTGGGCTATCTGGCTAAAATGGGATCGGCATAGTTCTCTTGGAGATCCAGGGGCCTACAAAGGCACGGCGTCTTTCGAACACCGGAGGCCCGCCAAGTAGTATATATAGGGGTCATCATGACCGCGCATCTCCGGCGGAGCGTACGGGTTACACAAGAAAAGTGCAACGGAGCCCACACGCCTTACTTGTTGTTCTCCCCACCCCATGCTCTAAGCATGTCACATCCATGATACGATAATACCTCTAATAACTATCAAGTCTACTAGCATGCAAAGTTTCTAACAGCAGTTATTCCTAACGCACGGCCCACACGTACAAGAGGCTAACCTGCACGCAAATCCGTGATCTACATGAGACTCACAACTCGTGTAACAACTTTGTCACGGCCAATAAACCTAAAGATGCTACATGATGATGGGGGTAGTCTCATAAATAAGGTCAATGCAAATACATAAATAAAAACATAGCGCGACGTCAACGTCGCGCGCATTTTATATAACAGTTAAAATATATGAACTAAAGACAAAAAATAAAGATGCATGCAACATATGGAATATAAATAACAGTACAATGGCAAGGTATACTTGCCTGACAAGGAAGCTGCAATGTACCAATAACCTGCTCCAAAAATCGCGCAGAATAATCCAATATCATATGTACACATAAATATAATATAATAGAATTATTAGTCATTACACTAGTACATACTCAACCATATTTACACTGGAATCAGGGGATATACTAGGGATAATACTAGTCATCTAACACGGTCAATTACGCATTGAATTACGCGGGTGTCGCATCTTCAAGTACTGTACGAAATCAGTCAGTCAACTGACAGGTGTCTATGCCAGTACGTTAGTGTACGCAAGGCAGACAAATTCACAAGTTCTTTGGGTCAACATGGTCAAGGTAAGTATAGGATAGTCCACGATGTCCTAGGGTCATACAGTCTGAATATTTAGTCATAATTATCAATTAGCATTTACTTACATATATATTCATATAACTATATAATAATATAACCATTAATTTATTTTAATTTATTTAATTCTAGATTAATTACTCTAAAATCCTATTTTAATCTTATTATTCTGATTTTTATGTTAATTCCTAAATTTTGTCCAAAGAAACTAAATTTTATCAACTCGAGACTCATGGCACGCAAATCGAGGCGATCTGTTGACCAAAAAGTCAACCGATACAACTCGACTTTCATGCATGATTTTCTGTAGATTTCAGCATAAAAAATATACTAGAATTTACGGCTCGTCTGAATTCAAATTTGTTTGGAAATTATGGCACATACAAATTTTGTATTGTGTACCGATGGTTAAATTCTAACCTAGAAGTTCTACAGAATTAACAGTATGTAAATACTTCGAGATAAATTCTAGAAAAAATATATGTCGATGATATCGACATTAGCTTTCAGAAACTTTAAATGGTTCATGATTCTGATTCCTGGTTCTCCCGGAATCGTAAAAATATCGAAACACGTCTATTTTTAGACATGTTGTGCTCTACGAATTTTCCAGAATTTAATACTAATAATTTAGAAAAACAATTTATATTATCAGAAATCTAACCTCATTATCGTTCTAACAAAAAAAACTGGAGCATGTTTGGAGTCCGGAGCTAGGAGATATCGTCTTTTTAATTCGTCATAACTAGTAGAAAATGAGGCTGAATTTATTACGAATTTTGACTATTTTTTGGACGAAAAAGAGAGGAATTTGGGAAAGAAAAATATGAAGGATGAGGTATTTATAATCGTGGACACTACTTAATTAAATAAGAATAGGATTGGTTAATTTGGATAGGATTATGATGAATTTAAATAAGGATAGGATATGCATGAATTGGATTTCCTAGTAGGTTCAGGATTTGAATTAATTTAAAATAGAGTTTGAATTTATCTCAATAATTTATAATCTTAAATATAATTAAAGATAATACAAATAATTTATAAAATCTTATTAATATCTATTAACACTAAATTAGTATCTATCTAATATTAAGACTATATATATCCAAATAAATCCTAAATAATTTTAAAATCTAAATAAATTTCTTAAAATTCTAAATAAATTACAAAAAAATATAATTAAATATTTTAAACTAAAATAAATATTTGGTAGGAACGACATACAAGTATGGTCGTATAGTAAATCATAGAAGTCCTAGAAATTTATGTTTTCTAAGTTTTAATTACCAAAAATTCTAGAAAAATCTCCAAAAATCTAAAATAACCTAAAATAATTCTAAATGAATATTTATATAAGTAAATATATCAAGAAATTTATTTTCTAATTAACTAAGAGCATATTCTAAATAAATTCAATATATATAATAAATATAATAATATAAAATATACACAAAATACCTATTTTGGGCGAGGGAGTTTACATACATCACCTGAAAGATGGAGCGTCGGGCTACGCTGCTGCTGTTTTACACGCGCGCGGGTGTCCCGCGGCTTCTGCGGCGGCGATCGTCGGCCGGTGTGCGGCGGACAGGGGGTGTCGACGGCAGCCACGGGGAAGGAGGAGAGGGGAGATTAGGGTTAGGGTTTGATGGTTTAGGTTATATATATATATATATATATATATATATATAGAGAGAGAGAGAGAGAGAGAAAGAGAGAGAGAGAGTCAGGGTGTAAGCTCCTGATTTTTTAAAATATTAAAATTAGGATTTTTCACAATTTTCTGGAATTTTCTGGGAATTTTCTGAAATTAAAATCAGGATTTTGAATTATTACATGATTTTTAATTGATAATAAACAATATTAAAATATTATAAAAATAATATTTTTGGGTGTAAAATGAAAAACTGGACTTAGGGTAATTTTTCTGGAATTTATTGGGCCCCGGACCTATTTTAAAACACCAAAAATCTATTTTTATTAATTAATTAATTAATTACTGTTTTTACTGAAATTATTATTATTATTATTATTATTATTATTATTACTTATTTTAACCCTAACCCAGCCCAGCGGCCCGGCCCGGCCCATTTGGGCCCGCGCCCGGCCCAGCCCTAGCGGGTCGGGTCGGATCCGCCAGACCCGACCCGAGACCCGCTAGCCCGCCCCCTCGACCCGGTCTCCCTCTCTCCCCCTCGCTCCGCTTCCGGCGCCGCCGCCGTCGCTCCACCGCCACGACCCTGGCCGCGCCGCCTTCTCCGCAACCCCCTCCGCCCTTCCCGGCCTCGACCTCCGCCGCCCCTCCCTATTTAAACCCCGCTCCTCTCTTCTCCGGCCACCCCCTCGACGAACCGCCACCGCCACCACCGCTCCGGCCTCGCCACTCCACCGTCAGCCTCCCCTGCTCCTCCCTCCTCCCTTCGTCCCCGGCGCCGGCCACCGCAAGAAGCAGCAGCAGCAGCTCCAGCGCCGCTGCTCCGGCCGCCTCCTGCCGCCCCGAATCCCCTCCGCCTCCGCCGAGTGCCCCCAGCCCTCCGCCTCAGCCGCCCGGCCGCCCAGCCACCGTCCCCGTCGCCGGCGAACCCAACCCCTAAACCTAACCCTAATTACTTTGCTGTGTCGGACACGGACACGGGACACAGTGTCCGTGTCGAGTCGGACACGACGAATTCTCAATTTTTCAGCCCGGTTCAGGTATGCGTAACTTTTTGCTCGTAGCTCCGTTTTCAATTCCGCAAATTGCGTTGTGAAGCCTGTATGACCCTCTCGGTGTCCGGATAAACTGTTCGGGGCATCGCATCCTGTGGTGATCGCACACCGCGATCCAAAAACAGGAAAAACCAGACCCTATTTCACCCCGGAACTGAGTGCGCCCCGCCAAACGGGACGACTTGGTCGCGTGCGGTCTTCACAGATACGTGCGCGTCGTCGATACGGACGTGTGAGATTTCGTAGAAGCTGATTCGGGTGTGCGTGCACACCGAAATCAACGCGTATCCGCGGACATCGCCCTGTACCCGCCCTTTCTGCAATTTGCCCTAACTTCTTGTACACTCGTCAGATCGAGACGAAATTTTTGCCATCGGACTCGTAGAGATACGCTGGTCCTGTGGGACAAGTTTGGTTCGATTCTGAGAACATTGACAAAATCGCGTGTCGTGGGCCCCACATGCCCCGCTCGACGGGCGATTTTGTGTTCGGCTCATCGGAATCCAAATCTGGAAGTTCCGTTGGGTTCGTATCAGCTTTCCTGACCTGTTGACAGTAAGTTTGGTGAATTTGGAGACCTTTGACCCGGACACGTTTTTCGGTGCAAAGCGGGCCCACCGGCGGACCCCGTTTTGACCCGAAACTGCCGTTTTTGCCCTTGTCTCCAAATTGGACCCAAGGACAGGCGTTTCTAGCTATTTGATATCTTCTGAGCATGATGGTAATATCTATTTCAGCTTTTGGACTCATCTCTGGACTTTCCCCCAAGAACTAAATTAATCAGATCCAAACAACAGGCAAGTACCTGCACTTCAAGTTAATCTTTATATATTATGATAATTAATTCCCTGCCATACATGTACCCTTGATGTTTACACCTAGTATTAGAAATGTTGAATTTCATGTCTTGAATACTGGAGTTCATGTCTTGTTTTTCGTGTCGGGTGGGAGAATACTAAGGAGGCATGGAGTTTACCCTTTCCCCTGTATTGTCTAATAGCTGTTGGTACACGACTGTCCATCAGTCGGATCTCGATTATAGTGTCTAATAGCCGTTTATGATGGCCAGATTAGCCTTATAAACCCCTACATGCCAACTATGTATTCTAAAACAAACACAAGTTCACACAGATAGTCTCTAGATCTTGTTATACTTCTTGTAGACTGTTGTAGTTTCATTTTCCTGTCTCATTTATTTTTGTTTCTCATATTCCTGTTTACAGTTAACTCTGAGATAATAATGTTCTGTTAATGCTGTTTCTCAACATGATATCCAATATTTAATTGTCATAAAATATTTAGTTTAACCTTGTTGTGCACTGTGTACTTTGCTCCTTTCCTGACTGGATCTGTTGTTTAGGCGATGATGAGAACCTTGCCCCCACCTTTTATGGCCCCTATGAGGCAGCAGGTGACATAGTTGCAGAGCCAGTTCCCACCCAGGAGACCCCTGCTGCTGAGTAGCTAGTAGTAGCTATCTTTCATTTATATTCTTATCTTATTTATCGGGTTTGTCCCCGATTTCACTTTGAATTCCTGTATTAAAACATTTGAATCTATTGTCACATTTATTTTCAGTTGCAATCTTAAGTTTCAATCTTCATTATTATCTTGCCTATGTTATTTGTGAATGAGCTAGTTAGTAAATATGGATTGACCTAGACAGCGTACTATCGCCGACTCTGCGGCGTAGGCTGGACGTACCCACGCACTCGTGCCCGAATTTCCGGGTGCGGGTCATGACACATTTTTATGGTGGCCCATGCAGGTCATATCCTAAAATAGGGTAATACCCTAGGACACGGTATGGAATAAGATTGAGGATTCTAGGAAAAGTTCATTCACAGTATAGGGTCCTTATTTCAATTCTTGATATCATTTCTACTCAATTTTCCTATCGCCTTTGATTTCCAAGTATTATATTCTGATCTTCCTATCCCTTAATCTTTCAGAATGGTTCAGACGAGGAACACAGTAGGAGGCACATCAGAACCAGCTGAGCAGAATATGCCCGAGACTCTTGCACTCCCGCCGCCTCCATCTGTTCCGGCAGTTACTCTAGATGGGGCACAGCTACTTGGAGTGTTCCAGGGATTGGTAGAATCCCAGAAGGAACAAACTGCCCTGCTACGGACCAGCCTTTCAGAAGCTCTTCGGACCCGGGAGTCACCACAAAAGAGGCCAGGAAGTGCCAAGGACTTTAAGAACCTTAGACCCTTGGAATTCTACGGAACTGAAGGCATTCTCTATGCCGATGAATGGATAGAGAACGTAGAGAGACTCCTGAAGACTGCTCGGGTTCCTGATGATCTCAAAGTGGAGTCCGCAAGCCTGCAACTGTTCGACATAGCTCGGACCTGGTTCAGAGATGAACCCCAACTAACTACTCCTGACCTCACCTGGGAAGATTTTAAGAGACTATTCAAGGAGAAATTTTACCCCGAAGTGGCTCGGGAAGCTCTCGAAAGCCAATTCGAGAGACTGGAGCAAGGTAACCTGACTGTTGATGAGTATACTGCTGAATTTAGCAGGTTAAGCCACTTTGCGGAGTACATGGTCCGTACCCCGGAAGACAGAGCCCGTAGATTCAAGAAGGGGCTGTCTCCGGATATTCGCCTTGCTGTCACCACCAGCCGAGCTCGCATCTACGAGGAAATCTTGAGCGTGGCACAAGGCGTAGAGAGAGATATGAGGCACAAACTGAAGCGAGAAAGAGATACCGGAAATGCCGGACCAAACAAACGCCCTTTTCAACAACAACAGCAACAGCAGAGGGCCCCGCAGCAAACTCAGCGTCCTCTCCCTCGAGCTCCAGCACCCCAACACCAGGCTCAAGGACAGAACCAACCAGCTGCTGCTTGTAACTATTGTCATAGACCAGGCCATACTTGGCAAGTTTGCAGAAAGAGGCTAGGTGTTTGTCTACTTTGTGGTTCAGCAGCACATCAAGTGAGGGACTGTCCCGCTGCTCAAGGACGCGGACAGGCTTACGTAATGACCGTGGAGAACGCGCGAACTCTGGAAGCAGCTAATGCGCGTAAGTGATTCGTAGATATCTTTTCTAGTATTGTTTTCGTGCCTATTGGTTCGTGACCTCAGCCCCAACCTTGTAATTTTTGAACTTGCTAAATAACCTAGTATGCTTTTTAATTTTGATAACTGTAGAGTTTTTAGAGGCTTTTGCTATTGTGCTTATTTTGTGTCTTGTGAACTTCAATAAATGTGTACCTCTTTTTCATCATCATCTAGCGCACTTAATTTTGCTGAACTCGACTAATGCTGCTATTTTAGCCTAGTTTTGCAAGCCTACTCTTTATCGGGCTTGTTCACGACACCTGTATTATTGAGGCCTGATCAACCCCACTAATACAAGTGTCTACTCAGAATCAGTGTACTACGGTCTGATCAACCTTAGTGCATTTTGATTCGCACTTCGCACAACTACTTTACGTGGATTGAGATATATAGTTGACTAGTATACTTGCCCCCCTAAATACGTCCGAGCATATCGTATCAGCATTACCAGAATAGAATCTCGATCCATAATCGCCTGACAATTCCCATTAGAATTCCTTAAACGCCTTGATCCCTATACCTCTGTTCTACCACCTCGCCTTAAACTCTTTATTATTGATCCTCGTCTTCCCTCATTTCGGAAAGACAAAACCTGTGGTTGGTATAAGTTGATTTGTAGTGCTAGACATACCCCTCGGACCGGTCGAATTGATGACAACCCTTTATGACTAAGACAAGACCCTAGGTGCTGTATTTTGTGTTGCAGACTTAAGATTCAATACCATGATTTATTAAGTTGGGACCTAGCCTTACTAGTTGTCCAGCCTTAGAGGATATGGGTAAAATTCTAAGTTGGATAGCGACCGCAATGTCCACCTGAGAGAAACCCGCTGGACTGTAATCAAGTAAGTTTGGACAGAGAGAACCCTACCATAATTTAAATTTCGAGGACGAAATTTTATAAGTTGGGTAGATTGTAAGCCCCTGATTTTTTAAAATATTAAAATTAGGATTTTTCACAATTTTCTGGAATTTTCTGGGAATTTCTGAAATTAAAATTAGGGTTTTGAATTATTACATGATTTTTAATTGATAATAAACAACATTAAAATATTATTAAAATAATATTTTTGGGTGTAAAATGAAAAACTGGACTTAGGATAATTTTTTTGAAATTTATTGGGCCCCGGACCTATTTTAAAACACCAAAAATCTATTTTTATTAATTAATTAATTAATTACTATTTTTAATGAAATTATTATTATTATTATTATTATTATTACTTATTTTAACCCTAACCCAGCCCAGCGGCCCGGCCCGGCCCATTTGGGCCCGAGCCCGGCCCAGCCCTAGCGGGTCGGGTCGGATCCGCCAGACCCGACCCGAGACCCGCTAGCCCGCCCCCTCGACCCGGTCTCCCTCTCTCCCCCTCGCTCCGCTTCCGGCGCCACCGCCGTCGCTCCACCGCCACGACCCTGGCCGCGCCGCCTTCTCCGCAACCCCCTCCGCCCTTCCCGGCCTCGACCTCCGCCGCCCCTCCCTATTTAAACCCCGCTCCTCTCTTCTCCGGCCACCCCCTCGACGAACCGCCACCGCCACCACCGCTCCGGCCTCGCCACTCCGCCGTCAGCCTCCCCTGCTCCTCCCTCCTCCCTTCTTCCCCGGCGCCGGCCACCGCAAGAAGCAGCAGCAACAGCTCCAGCGCCGCTGCTCCGGCCGCCTCCTGCCGCCCCGAATCCCCTCCGCCTCCGCCGAGTGCCCCCAGCCCTCCGCCTCAGCCGCCCGGCCGCCCAGCCACCGTCCCCGCCGCCGGCGAACCCAACCCCTAAACCTAACCCTAATTACTTTGCTGTGTCGGACACGGACACGGGACACAGTGTCCGTGTCAAGTCGGACACGACGAATTCTCAATTTTTCAGCCCGGTTCAGGTATGCGTAACTTTTTGCTCGTAGCTCCGTTTTCGATTCCGTAAATTGCGTTGTGAAGCCTGTATGACCCTCTCGGTGTCAGGACAAACTGTTCGGGGCATCGCGTCCTGTGGTGATCGCACACCGCGATCCAAAAATAGGAAAAACCAGACCCTGTTTTACCCCGGAACTGAGTGCGCCCCGCCAAACGGGACGACTTGGTCGCATGCGGTCTTCACAGATACGTGCGCGTCGTCGATACGGACGTGTGAGATTTCATGGAAGCTGATTCGGGTGTGCGTGCACACCGGAATCAACGCGTATCCGCGGACATCGCTCCGTATCCGCCCTTTCTGCAATTCGCCCTAACTTCTTGTACACTCGTCAGATCGAGACGAAACTTGCGCCATCGGACTCGTAGAGATACGCTGGTCCTGTGGGACAAGTTTGGTTCGATTCTGAGAACGTTGACGAAATCGCATGTCGTGGGCCCCACATGCCCCGCTCGACGGGCGATTTTGTGTTCGGCTCATCGGAATCCAAATCTGGAAGTTCCGTTGGGTTCGTATCAGCTTTCCTGACCTGTTGACACTAAGTTTGGTGAATTTGGAGACCTTTGACCCGGACACGTTTTTCGGTGCAAAGCGGGTCCACCGGCGGACCCCGTTTTGACCCAAAACTGCCGTTTTTGCCCTTGTCTCCAAATTGGACACAAGGACAGGCGTTTCTAGCTATTTGACATCTTCTGAGCATGATGGTAATGTCTATTTTAGCTTTTGGACTCATCTCTGGACTTTTCCCCCAAGAACTAAATTAATCAGATCCAAACAACAGGCAAGTACCTGCACTTCAAGTTAATCTTTATATATTGTGATAATTAATTCCCTGCCATACATGTACCCTTGATGTTTACACCTAGTGTTAGAAATGTTGAATTTCATGTCTTGAATACTGGAGTTCATGTCTTGTTTTTCGTGTCGGGTGGGAGAATACTAAGGAGGCATGGAGTTTACCCTTTCCCCTGTATTGTCTAATAGCTGTTGGTACACGACTGTCCATCAGCCGGATCTCGATTATAGTGTCTAATAGCCATTTATGACGGCCGGATTAGCCTTATAAACCCCTACATGCCAACTATGTATTCTAAAACAAACACAAGTTCACACAGATAGTCTCTAGATCTTGTTATACTTCTTGTAGACTGTTGTAGTTTCATTTTCCTGTCTCATTTATTTCTGTTTCTCATATTCCTGTTTACAGTTAACTCTGAGATAATAATGTTCTGTTAATGCTGTTTCTCAACATGATATCCAATATTTAATTGTCATAAAATATTTAGTTTAACCTTGTTGTGCACTGTGTACTTTGCTCCTTTCCTGACTAGATCTGTTGTTTAGGCGATGATGAGAACCTTGCCCCCACCTTTTATGGCCCCTATGAGGCAGCAGGTGACACAGTTGCAGAGCCAGTTCCCACCCAGGAGACCCCTGCTACTGAGTAGCTAGTAGTAGCTATCTTTCATTTATATTCTTATCTTATTTATCGGGTTTGTCCCCGATTTCACTTTGAATTCCTGTATTAAAACATTTGAATCTATTGTCACATTTATTTTCAGTTGCAATCTTAAGTTTCAATCTTCATTATTATCTTGCCTATGTTATTTGTGAATGAGCTAGTTAGTAAATATGGATTGACCTAGACAGCGTACTACCGCCGACTCTGCGGCGTAGGCTGGACGTACCCACGCACTCGTGCCCGAATTTCCGGGTACGGGTCGTGACACAGGGAGAGGGGGAGGTCACTTTGAACGGGGGGTCACGGGTTGGTGTGGGTAGGGGATAATTAGGTTAGGTTAGGTTTTAAGTAATTTTCTTTTTCCTTTCTTTTATTTATACTATTATTATTATTCATATATATATATATATATATATGTGTGTGTGTGTGTGTGTGTGTGTGTGTGTGTGTGCGTGTGTGTGTGTATTAGAGTATAAAAATTTGCAAAAAATATATTTGTACCACTAGAAAAATAAATATATAATAATTTCTCCAAGATAAAATATAGTATTGTGGAATATAAAATATTCTTTTGAGAAAAGAAATAAGAGAATTCATTTCCTTTATTAGCAAAGAAGATAGACAATTCAACAAATTAATTAAATATATAAAAATATACTTAAAATAAAAACTTAAAATTAGGGGCGGTTACACAATCCTTATTATTGCATCGTCGACTAGGATAGCTCGTATAATACACTTGAATCGTTTGACTAGCCAACACAAATGGTTCAAAAACTACATATCTTTTTTCATAATTTATATTAACAAACCCAAACTGGTTGTCAAATTTCCATCCTTGATTGGGTGTTTTGTCGAACCAATCATATTTAAACAACACAATTTTTGTCTCATAAGAATATTCCATCTCCACAACATCTCTTAGTACATTGTAATAGTCAAATTCTAGATCCTCATCGTAGACTGAACCCCTCATACATACTCCAAAATTCTTTGTATAATTAGCCTTCTCATTGACAAATGATTGATTAATAGGCTTATAAGTGATTTTAAATTTGAATCCATTGATGGTGTATCCATCCCAATAATTTGCCCTCTTTCTTGGTCCGATAGCTAATGCTCAAAGTCATTTATTCTGTAACTCTGTACCAGGACGAAAAAACTGAAACATCACGTATCATATAGACATTACACAAAGATTGGTCGAAATGCTTAATATTTAGGATATGTACATAATTATGGAACCATGATGGAAATTTTCTATTAACCTCTGTAGCAAGTTCATCATCATTAATATTATGTCTCTCTATTTTCATCTCAGCTCTAAAAGTACTATGATAAAAGAAGAATAGTTAGGGCACTTTGTTTTAAAGCATATACATAATTGAAATATATTGCAAAGATGTGTCACTTACTTCTTAATATCTAAAATCTCCTCAAGACCACTATTTAATAATATATACCGATGAGCGGCTTCGAACTCATCTTTCGACCACCATACTTTAGTAGCACTTATAGGCTTGCCTCCCACATTAAAGATAGTACGGTTTACTCTATTCGGTGCATTAACCCCACCGTCATCATTTCTTGGGACTCTATTACGATTTGTTATGACATGAGTATCAAAGTAGATGGAGCAGAAGTTTGAAACCTCCTCAATGATATATACTTCGCATATCGAAGCTTCTATATGAGCCTTATTGTCTACTTTCTTCTTTAGGTGATGTAGACACCTATAGATAATATATTAAATATTAGAATTATTTGAGTAAAGAAATTAATGGTACAAACTAATCAATTTATACCTCTCAAATGGATACATCCATCGATAATGGAGGGAAGCACTAACATGGGCCTCATATGCAAGATAAATCGGCAAATGCTCCATACTATCAAAAAAATCAGGAGGTAGCACCCTTTCTAACTTGCACAATGTCGATACAATCTTCTTCTCAAGTTTTATTAAATGTTGTACCGTCAACTTGCTTAAACACAAATCTCGAAAGATTAGATAATTCGGCCAGCGGAGTCCATACTTGATGAGACAACATCTCTCTCAGAGCAATAGGTAACCTCTCCATAAACACATGGCAATCACGACTCTTCATCCCTGTCAGCTTGCGTTCATTGAGATCGACACATCTTGCCAGATTTGACACGTAGCCATTAAAAAATCTCAACTTCGAAATCCAGTTGCATATTATTAATTTTTTCTCCCTCCTCAATGTAAATGGTGCTGGAGGCTTGACCCAATTACCGCTTGTACTTCGTTTTAGGTGCAAATCTGAACGCCTGCAAATAATTTCCAAGTCCTTTCTTACTTTGAAATTGTCTTTCATTTTTTCCTTGATATCCATCACCGTATTGAAGATGTTGTCTAATATATTCTTTTAGATATGCATAACATTAAGATTGTGTCTTATAAAAAATTTCTTCCAATAAGGTAAGTCCCAAAAGATATCCAGCTTCGTCCAATTATGCCTATGCCCGAACCCTTCAAAGTGAAGGACCGATATCGGATCTTCTATCACAGTCAAAAATCCATCTACCTCTGTCCAAACTTTGTCTCCTATCAGTCTCAACGGGGGCGGAGATAGTTCACGTTTACCTGCTCTAAAGCCATCTCTGTTCATTCTCCACGAATGCGGTGCAGGAAGAAACTGACGATGACAATAAAAAAGTATGCTTTCCAGCTATCCTGGAGACGGGATGCCTTACTTTTTTCCATACATATTGGACAAGACAAAGTACCCTGAGTACTCCACCCTGATAACATCCCATATGCTGAAAAATTATTGATGGTCTACATGAGTGACGCTCTCATCTGAAAGTTCTGCTCTTTTGATATATCATATGTCTGAATGTCGAACTGTTATAATTATTTTAACTCATCCACTAACTACTGCAAGTAGATATCAATGTTCTTCTTTAGATTTTTTGGAACAGGTATGATAAGTGTCAAGAATATGTAAGGAGTCTTCATGCACATCCACGGTGGTAGATTGTAAGGAGTCAAAATTATCGGCCAACAAGGGTATTAAAATCATGTCTGTCTGAAAAGAGTGAATCCTTCAGAACATAAAACCAGTCGGACATTCCTGGGCTCCGCAGCAAATTCAGGATGACACCGATGAAAATGCTTTCATGCCTCTCCATCGGAAGGATGAGATAATTCTCCATTATCCATCTCCCGTTTCTTGCTATGCCAAGTCATGTGTTCTGCTGTATTTGCGGACATATACATCCTATGCAGCCTCTTTGTAATAAAAAAAAAATTGTATATATTTGTAGGAACGCAACCTTGCTTTGGCAGTTGACTTTCCTTTTTCTCGAATTGACTTGTACTAGTCCTCATGATAAAAAATACATCTATCTTTATCATTGTTCTTCTTGTAGTACAACATACAGCCGTTTCGACAATTATCTATCCATTTGTAGCCTAATCCGAGTTTTTGTTTCATTATCTTTGACTTTTAAAAGTTTTTAGGCAACTCCTTGGATCCTTTTGGCAATAACTCTCTAACAAACTGAACTATCCGGTCGTAGCATTCCTGCGGCAAGTTAAAATCTGACTTGAGGTTCAACAGCCGCATCACCACCGACATGACATGATAAGAATCATAACCCGGGTATAACGGAGTATCAACATTCTTGAACATATCATAGAATTCCTACGCATCAGGATTCGGATCCTCCGGATCAAAACTTGGACCGGCCGCATCAAATAGCAAATCACGCGCCAGGTTTCGCGGTCGATTTTCAAAGTTATCTTTGAGAGTGGACTCTTCTACCTCTATATTGAAGGAGGAATGATATTGCGGAAATAAATGTTCTCCTTGTAGTTCGGTACGAAACCCTTCTTGTAGAGATGCTCCCTCACGAGATCCACCTCTTTGAATGGTATATTATGACATTTGACACAAGGGCATTTGATGAGCCTCACATCCATGAAATAAAGTTGACAGTTGGCATATTTGAGAAATTTCTCAACGCCCGTCCTGAAATTATCTGTCAAACCAATCATACTCTCATGTCGCCGATATTGTACATCCACGATGGGTCAACTAAGTATCGACTCATTGCTTTCTTATAGACTTGAATGATTATTCACATACCATGTCAAAAGAAAAAAATATAAAGAACTATGAGTACCTAGTTAGGATACTTCCTAAAAGCAAATGCAATAGGAAAACTTATCTATCACATATAAAACAACGCTAGAAATAATTAAAATTGTGCATAAACTAATATATATATATATATATATATATATATATATATATATATATATATATATATATATATATATATATATATATATTTATATATATATATATATATATATATATATATTCTAAAATATTACCAAGTATTGCATATAAATCAATCGACAAGGGTGAGTCATAGTAATGGTCCGATACCAAAACTTTGAACCTTGGACTAGTGTATACTATGAGTACCTATGTAACATAACACTATAGAAGAAAATTTATATATAGTAAGGTTGTAAAAGCATAATAAGATTATATATATGTACCTATGAATAATCTACTATATAAGAAAACTTACCTATGTAAAATACCAAATTGGTCGCTAATTTGAATAAAAATACCAAGTAGCAAGGGTGTAAAAGCATATAATGGTTTAAAATCATATGAAAGAGTAAAACTTATCTATCGCATATAAATTAATCGACAAGGGTGACTACTATATCATTCAATTTCAAAAATACTAAGAAATAACACTAAAAATACTTAAATTATGCCTAGAGTATAAATATCTATATTTTTAAAATTTTAATAATTTACAAATAGTTATTTGTTTCCGATACCAAATAATCCGATACTCATGTCCGATACAGCTGATATTACTGACATCGTCGATCCCGATACTCATAGTAATGGTCCGATACTGATCTGTAATTAGTGAGGTTTATGTGTAACATAATACTATGAATTTAATATAGAGAAATTCAAACACCCCAAAGCATGTCATGTTATATATATCACATTATATATATGTCACCTCATAATTGCTCAAAATCTTCTTTCTATTTTTTGCAAGTCCACATTTGCTTAGTTCATTTTATTGGCCATATATTTAGGGCAACATATCCAGAACATATTCTTGTATTTAAGAGCACAATAATTTATTGACACACTCCAAATCCTTAGATCTAATACTTTTTATATAACTAGGGCTATAAACTGTCTATATCGGGTGTAGTGTATGTGTCCGTATCAGAATATGCTAAAGAGATATTGTGTTTCCATATATCAAAATATATTATCTCATATCTTTTTGATTCCGACCTTTTTCTAGCATGGAAAATTTCTAATTATAAATAAAAAAATTCAAATCCGACGTTTGTGTCCAGCGTATCGTGTTTGTACGTGTCCGTGTCCAGCATATCGTGTCCATGTCCAGCGTATCAAAAATACCAAACTATTTATTTTTTCTTTGTGTTTGTGTCAAGCGTATCGTGTCTGTACGTGTATCCAGACCCCCACAATCCAAATACAATAATTAACCAAATCGAAATGAGGGTTAGGGTTACCTTAGCCGGAGGAGAAAGCGATATGACGGAGGTGGAGGAGGTCGAAGTAGAGGAGGAGGGCTTGGGGGTCAGACGCCGGAGAAGGAGGAGGAGGACAAGAGGGGGTCGAGGGTCGGTGGAGGAGGAGGAGAGAGGGTCGAACGCCGGAGGAGGAGGAGGAGGAGGAGGAGGAAAGGGCTAGTGAGGGGGAGGGGCTGCTGGAGAGGGAGAGGTCGCCGGAGAGGGGGAGGGGGTCGGGACGGGTGAGATCGAGAGAGAGAGAGAGAGAGAGAGAGAGAGAGAGAGAGAGAGAGAGAGAGAATAGAGGGAAATAAAATGCAGCATGGAATTTTAAGTTTTCGCAGCGACGGATAATTCTGTCGTTAATACATCGCTACAATAACAACGACAGATTAGCGACGGATTATTAACAAAATATAATATATTTTGTTTACATAAATAAATTAGTCGTTATTCCATCGAATTTTCGTCATTGACTCAGCGACGGAGTAGTTTTTCCATCGCTATTTGACTGTATTTTTGTAGTGTACAAATAACTCTTAAAGTTTTGGTGTAATAGTTTAGATTTTAACATGGTATCAAAATAAATATAATTCATTTATTTTTGGAGAGTCTTTTAAACAAATTTTGCAAAAACTTGTGTTATTGCATGAATTAGCTCTCAGCTTATAAAATGAACATTCTGACTTGAGAGGGCTATTAGAAAGTATTCAGCTCTAGAATATTTTTTTCAAAAATTGTATAGTTTTCGTGCATGAGCAGGGACCAGTAGTCGTATCAAATTAGTTCAAGATTCTTTATAGGCTATTTTGTTAGAAATTTTGATGCAAATTCACGACTAGTTCTAATCATAATTTGATTTGGAAAAAATACAGAGAATTGCAAAAACGTATAGTATGCTTGGAACAAGGACAAACCAAGGTAGGGTTGAGCATTATTTAGTTTTAGATTGAGAATCGATCCTGGCCGAACCTAATAAGAGATTTTGTTCGGTTTGAAAAAAAATTATAGTCGATTTTGGTTTTGAAGATGTTAAAATACTTATTCGATTCCGGTTTTGGATTTCACTTTCGATCCAAAACTGTTAAATCGAATAAGACTTATAAAATTATTAAATACCCTCTATTTTATGATTATATATATATATATTTTTTGTGTATTTTGAAAACAATAATTCTATGTATGTTTTTTAAAATAAAACTTTGATAATTTAACAACTAGTCCAATTTTAGACCCAACTTTGAAATACAACATATATGTGCATAAAATTATAAATTTTAATATAATTTAACTACAATTTTAACTTTGGGTCCGGCCCATTAAACGAAAGTAGCAAAAAATGAATAAATTGAATAAACCGAATTATTTGTCAGTTTGGTTTCGGTTTTGAATTCTTAGAATATCAATTTTTTCGGTTTGCACTATTTCAAATCGGTTTAAACCGAATGCCACGCCCAGTACCATAATACAGAGATGGACACGACCAGCTATCTCGTACAAGGTATTATACGTCGTACTGCGATCACGGTTATAACTAGACAAGGGGGTGCATGCTACAATCAGGTCACTTAGGGTAACATGAACATCTATGTATCAATCAATCAAACAAGAAACAACAATCATAGAGCAATTATGTTAAAGCAATAAGGTATCCCAAACGCTTTTTCAAGATATTCTGGAGACCAACGGTACAAAATAAGAAGCTGGTGGAATAACAAAATTATATGACAATATTACAGCTGTAGTCTAATTTATATACAGTCATGAAAAGGAAATTAAATGTCCAGACATGACGGCTAACAGGTGCTCGTTAATAAACGCCCAAAAGATTAAATTGCACAATGATGAACGGGGAATAAGAAAACTCACTCGTTATCCTCGGCGACCATGTTCCTGGTATGCGCCATGAGTCGGGAAAAAGTATGTTGGATCCTTAGGTGCTGGCTCAAAACCTGGCCATACAAAACTAGTGAGGTTAGACCCCAAATAACAAGTACCACAATAAAAGCACAAAATGGAGAAAAAACCCCAAAGCAATAAATATATAATATATAAAGGTTCTATGTCATAATTTAGGTCCATGGAATATCCTAGCACAAAGGCCCAACCCTACAACCAAACAAGGACAAGGGTTGAATACATCATACTATGATAGTCCATTTTTTTAAGCTACTAACAAATAATACCTAAGCTACTAACAAATAATACAATCACAACCAAGTCCAATTAATAAAATTGGCTAATCACTTATACGACTTGCTATTTGTGGAGTCTGAGGTTATCTCAGAATAATGCATAATAGGTATCATCAGATCACGCCATTGTGGAACAAGAGCTAACTGAGTCAATAGATGATTATACAGACACTTCATGAATTATACCAGTTCTCCATGGGACCACTGTGCTAAATTATGGTATTAGCGGTTCTAATATTCCTATAGTGAAACAGTGGATCGACATTATTTATAATGGGTCAGATACCGCACTCTGTCACGCCCTGATTCCCACAAGGGGTCGACCGACCTCGCATGGCGCCTTGCAAAACCGATCATCTTTACATGGGCGTGATATTGTGCAAGACTAAGTAGCGCTTGCACAAGGCCAAAGCTTTGTCTAAAGGCAAGTAAGCTATTCGAGACGAAAGCAACGACACAATATTATAGAAAAGTAATGATACACATTAGAATATGAAAATAAGCTCTTTATTGATATTCAAGATGTGTTACAAGCAAAGTTTGGCCGAGATTACAATTCTCTTGAGCTCTCTTTCTTTCGATTACAATGAAATCGTTCCATATATTATATTTATTTATACAAAAGCAGCTCAAAATATTTCGATACGGCTCAAGGCATCGAACCAGATCTCCGGTTCCTGAGGATGAGGATATGCTATCACTTCTTCGGACGATCCAGTACCTACAAACATGCAAACTGGTGGGGGTTCAGCACTTTAGGAAAAGTACTAGTGAGTATAAAATCAAAATCATCACTCCCTGAAACCAACAGTAAAAAATCATGTGGCAAAATATTACATTACTAGTGATCTTGCTAATTTTACCTAGGTTTATTTCATGTAGCACAGGATCAAAGTCAGTTTACTTCTTTTGAAAATATATTTTTGAAAATAGTTTGCATAAATAATACATTCAAATATGCTATAGGGACAATGTACTAACATGCAGTGCAAAACATGTATCGTGAGTCATATTCATTTAATTCTTAGGAACATAAGCTATCTCTAGTGGACTGTAGCAGTGATCTAGTGGACTATTCATATTATATAAGGGGCAACAACATATTCAAGTAAAACATACAAGTCTAGAAGCAACAAAAGATAGCAAGCATAATTCAATAATGAGTACATCACTTATCAGTGATTCTTACCCTTTACCGAACGGTTATCCCTGCAACAAATATACACGTTAGCAATAATTTGCATATATATATGAGGTTCTATTTCTTGTCTGTCTCTGCATCAAACAGTTAGGTATGCAAAAAGGCTAACCTAGTATGCGCCCTAACTATATGATAGCCCATGGAAACCCATGATTAGCAGTTGGGACGTTCAAGCCAATCTCACAATTGGACTGACACCATTCCTTAATCCATGAACAGGGTGTCATGCCCTCTCCTAGGTCGAATGATTCCCAGTGCCCCAGGAACCAATCGACAAGGTACGTCCTTGTGCACAAGTTTTTCCAGACCGATGCATGAATGCACTTCTATCAGATGACATACAATGCAAGCAAGCAATAAATAAGCAAACTTTCTATATTGATGTACGGGACACATAACCATTAATTCTCTTCTTCTTACTTAGCCCACTACTCGATGTATGGGACAAGTAACCATCGATGTATGGGGCACGTATCCATTGATGTACCAGAGTCATAACCATCAAGTACTGGCATGTATCATCTCTTGTTTTAGTTCAAGCAATTCATACAGTTCTATCTTTTATACAATGCGATCAATGAAACATGTTCAAGCAGTCTAGTTCTTTTAATAAGTAACAAGCAAGAACAATTCTATAAATCTAGCATGCAATTTCTATCTCTTTCAGTACGATATGGAACATGCAAGCAATCTCCATTTAAGAAAGTATGGCAGCAGTTATTCTATCTCTTTTTATAACTAAGCATGCAAAATACTACTTTTACTTAGCATACTATGAATTCACAAGTCCAAGAAAATCTTTTTACTCTTCTTATTAGCATGGCAGTAGTTCGTTTAATAACCGTGTCAGTATGACCTAGCATGTAATATTTTATACTTTTACTTAGCATGACAAGGTTCGTTCGATAGCGGTGATCGTGTAACTTAACATGCAATATTTTTATCTTTTCTTAGCATGGTAATGGTTCGTTCATTAGACAAGCAATATGAGTTCTCTTATTAAGCATGTAGAGTCAGATTCTATCATTCTTCTTTTGAAAACTAACTCCTTAGAATAAGCAGTATAAAACTCATATTCATTATTAAGGCGTGCAAGAATCAGAGAATAAAGTTCTGCCCACTCATCCAGATCAATCGTCTTATGTTTCAATCGAAAAACTCTTTGAGAATGCTTCTACTCGAGCCAGCCAAGCGTTATCTCTTGTACATAGTGCCAACGCGAAACGGGATACTACATACTTACCCATCAAGAAATTTTTTGTCCTCGAAACTAAAGGAGAAACTTTCAATATCCAGAGTAGCGATGGTCTGCATCCCTCACCATCCTCAATCATAAACACTAGCAATCAAGAACTCAAAAAAACTCTAGCCATCATAAATCATAAATCATAACTCAAGCAATAAAATAATCTAGAAAACTTTTGCCGGCACCTTTGAGGATATTTACGGACTTATTATATGGAACGCTCATTGCGGCAACGATATCAAGTGGCAAGGAACATCTTGAGTTGAAGCAAAGCAGTGGAAAGGCTATAGGGTCAAGTTGATTTGATACCATTATGTCATGCCCCTATTACCGTAAGGGGCCGATCATCCTCGCATGGCGCCTTGCAAAACTGATCATCCCCGCATGGGCGTGATGATGCATTATCCTAAGTTACACTTGCACAAGGCCAAATCTTTGAACAGGGGCAAGTAAGCTATTCAAGACGAAAGCAGCGTCATAATATTGCAGAAAAGTAAGTAACACAATGGCATATGGAAATAAGCTCTTTATTGATATTTAAGAGGTGTTACAAGCGACGGTTGGCTGAGATTATAATTCTCTTCAGCTCTCTTTCTCTCAATTATAATGACATCATTCCATATATTACATTTCTTTATACAAAATTATCTCAAAATATCTCGATAAGGCTCAAGGCATCGACCCAGATCTCCAGCTCCTGGGGATTAGGATATGCTATCACTTCTTCGGATGATCAAGTACCTGCAAACAAGCAAACTGGTAGGGGTTCAGCACTTTGGAAAAAGTACTGGTGAGTATAAAATTAACGAACAAAAGCAATACTCCCTGAAACCAACACTAAGAAATCATGTAAAAAAAAAATTACATTACTAGTGATCTTGCTACTTTTACCTAGGTTTATTTCATGCAGCACAGGATCATAGTCAGTTTACTTCTTTCAAAAATATATCTTTGAAAACAGTTTGCATAAACAATAAATTCAAACATGCTATAGGGACAATGTACTATTGTGCAGTGTGCAACATGTATCGTGAGCCATATTCATTTAACTCTTAGGAACATAAGTTATCTCTAGTGGACTGTAGCAGTGATCTAGTAGACTATTCATATTATACAAGGGGACAACAACATATTCAAGTTAAACATACAAGTCTAGAAGCAATACAAGATAGCTAGCATAATTCGATAATGAGTACATCACTTATCGGTGATTCTTACCCTTCGTCGAACAATTATCCCTGCAACAGACATACAAGTTAGCAATAATTTGCATATACATATGAGGTTCTATTTTTAGTTCATCTCTGCATCAAACAGTTAGGATTGCAAGAAGGCTAACTTAGCTTGCACCCTAACTATATGATAGCCCATGGAAACCTATGATTAGCAGTTAGGACGTTCAAGCCCATCTCACTAATAGACTGACAACCTTCCTTAATTCACAAACAAGGTGTCATGTCGTCTCCTAGGCCGAACGATTCCCAGTACCCCAGGAACCGATCAAGATAGCACATCCTTGTGCATAATGTTGTCTAGACCGATGCATGAATGCACTTCTATCAGATGACATATAATGCAAGCAAGCAATAATCAAGCAAACTTTCTATATGGATGTACGAGGCACGTAACCATCAATTCTCTTCTTCTTACTTATCCCAGTACTCGTTGTACGGGATCGTAACCATCGATGTACTAGAGTCATAACTATCAAGTACTGGCCTATATCATCTCTTTATTCAGTTCAAGCAATTCAAATAGTTCTATCTTTTATACAATGTGATCAATGAAACATTTTTAAGCAGTTTAGTTCTTTTAACAAGTAACAAGCAAGAACTGTTCTATAAATCTAGTATACAATTTTTATCTCTTTTAGTACGATAAGGAACAAGCAAGCAATCTCCATTTAAGCAAGTATGACAGCAGTTATTCTATCTCTTTTTATAACTAAGCATGCAAAATTCTACTCTTAGCATACTATAGATTCACGCGTCCAAGCAAATCTTTTTACTCTTCTTATTATCATGGCAGTAGTTCGTTCAATAACTGTGTCAGTGTGACCTAGCATACAATATTTTATTCTTTCACATAACATTGCAAGGTTCGTTCGATAGCGGTGATCGTGTAACTTAGCGTACAATATTTTTATCTTTTCTTAGCATGGCAAGGGTTCGTTCGTTAGATAAGCAATAAGAGTTCTCTTATTAAGCATGCAGAGTCAGATTCTATCATTCTTCTTATGAAAACTAACTCCTTAGAACAAGTAGTATAAAACTCAAATTCATTATTATGGCATGTAAGAATTAAAGAATAAAGTTTTGCCAACTCACCCAGATCAATCGTCTTGTATTTCGATCAAAAACTTTTCGAGAAGGCTTTTGCTCGAGCCAGCCAAGCGATATCTCTTGTATATAGTGCCAATGCGAAGCGGGGTACTACACACTCCACTAAGGCAGATGATATACGGTATCCGTTGTGGCCAGCCCGTAACGCACTTGGAATAAATCTATGTGGGAAGGTTCGTTGGCATGATCTTGAGATACCGTTTTCTCCCAATGTACTACCACTTGTAATGGCTTAATTAACCCTATATTATTTTGAAATCTCAAGGCGCGGTCACATGAGAATTTCTCTTAAGATGTCGTACAAAGTATGTGCACGCTAGATACGAATTCATGGAAGTTCAGTCTGGATTCACTTGACCGTGTATGCAATATTCAATAAATCAATATCCTAGCCACGCTTTGGTACTTGACTCGCATATCTTATCCGTGCTGGGGAAAAAGTATATATATATATATATATATATATATATATATATAGTATCACACATTCAGGATTTTACAGGCATTCTCGATGCACAACCAAAATATAAATTATTTAACACGTAAAACGGTATATCACACCTCAGTGCACAAAGATCATGAACACTATCAGGAAATGATTATATCAATACGTATACAGTATTTTCAATTATCAATTATTTATTGGGTCACATGAATCTTGATCACATTGTAACATGAAGCTTATGCCATGCACATAGCTGGTTAGTCACTATTTACTTAGTCTGGTTCACACAAAAAATCTTAATCCAACACATATTTATGCCATGTACATCACCAATCTTAGCATATAGTCATATCTAGCATGAGGTCTGGTTACTAAGTCTATTCTTCCTTAGAATCAAGATACAACTATTACTAGAATCAACCACTGTAAATACCCAGAATTTTTCAGATTTTAAAAATAAATTTTCTAGAATTTTTGGTGATTCTTAACTAATTAAATCAATTATTTTCTGGTATTAAGTATTTTTAATGATGTTAAATAATATTAAAATATTATAAAAATATTATTTTTATGTGTAAAATAAAAAATTAGACCTAAGGTAATTTTCCGGGAATTTATTGAACCCCGGAAGCATTTTTAAAGACCTAGAAACTAAGTTATAATTAACCCTAAATAAACTCTAGAATTAAACCCAGTTTATTTCAAAATAAACGAAACCAACCCGAATCGAACCATGGAGAACCAAACTGAACCCAAATTCTTAACGGGTCGGGTCGGATCCGAATTGAACCCGACCCGGACCCGTTAACCCGACCGAAACCCTAATCCGAAACCCTTTCCTTCTCCGGCTGCCCCTATTTAATCCTCTCTTCCGCTGCCTGAACCCTAACCCCCAACCACCGAGTAACCCAGCCCTAGCCACCGTCGCCACCCTCGGCCGCCCTAGCCTCCTGCCACCGCCTTCCCTCTCTCCACCGTCTCCTCCCGACGAGCCCCCGCTGTCACTGCCCCACTCTGCCCCGCTCCGCCGCCCTCTCCTCCTCCTGCTTTCCTCCTCCACCATCGTCCGGCGAAACCCTCTCCCCTCGCCATCCTCCACCCTCTTCCCGACCCGCAGCCGCTCGACCCGAGCCCCGGCTGCCCAGCTCCTCCGTCTTCCCCTTCGGCTCGACCATGACAAGCAGCAGCAGCCGCAGCAAACCCGCAGCGCCGCCACCTCCGCAGCCGTGCAGCCCCGGCGAGTCTCCGGCCAGCAAACCCTTAACCTAGAACAGCACAGTGCCGTGTCGTATTGTGTCGTGTCGCCTCGCGGACACGAGAAACCCAGTTCTGCGTAGCCCTGTTCAGGTACCCTTTTCTCTCTCCTCGCTGTCCCATTTTCTGTTCCGTCTGTTATGACGCATAGACTGCATAACCCTCTCGATGCCCGTGTAACCCGCTCGGTGTTTCGCGTCCTGTGGCGATCGCGAATTACGATCCAAAAACAGGAAAATAAATATCTTATTTTTCCCCGGAACTGAGTACGCCCCGCCAAACGGAATGACTTGGTCGTGTGCGGTCTTCACCAAAAGGTGCGCGCCGTTGATACGAACGTGCAGGATTTTGCAGAAGTTGATTTGGATGTGCGTGCACACCGGAATCAACGCGTATCCGCCGACAACGCCCCGTATTGGTTTGTTCTGGAACACGTTGTAACTTTGTGTACACATGTCGAATCGAAACAAAACTTGCACCATCGAACTCATAGCAATACGCTGGTTCTGTGACCCAAGTTTGGTTCGATTCTGAGAATGTTGACAAAATCGCAATCGTGGGCCCTACGACTCCACTTGACTGGCGATTTTGTGATCGACTCATCGGAATCCAGTTCTGGAAGTTCCGTTGGGTTCATATCATCGTTCTAGACTTATTGATACTAAGTTTGACGAATTTGGAGACCATTGGTTCTGACACATTTTTCGGTGCGAAACGGGCCACATGTGGACCCCGCTTTGACCAGAAACTGTGATTTTTGCCCTTGTATCCAAATTAGACTCAAGGACAGGCGTTTCTAGCTATTTAATATTTTCTAAACCTGTTGATGATGTTTATTATAGCTTTTGGAGGAGTACCTGCAGAATCCACTGACACAGGGACAACTGTTGGTATTCAAACCCCAAACAAGTGTACCTTGCCAAATCTTGCAGTTCTTGTTACCTATTTTCTTGACTTATTTATCTGTTGTACATGCTTAACCTAGGACCGTGTGACTTTACTTAGCGTCCGATTAATAGTCGGGTGCCAATACCGTACGCGGAGTTGTGTAACGTCACCTAGACATGGATACCGAGACCCTATACATTCTCGTACTTGCCTTATCAAGTACGTTATACCCAGGACATTTGACACTATTCATGTGACAGAATCTTCCTGAAATATTCAAGGTGATTCTGTATAGGTTGCAGGATTTATGACATAGACATTATATGACTTGCTGCATTAGATATGATCTTACGTGACATGGACATGAGGCATCGTGGACATGAGACGTGTGATTACATTAGGTGGGGAGAGACACACAGGCTACAGGCTAATTTTATATATATATGTCACTACATAGTAAACTATATAGTAAATTACATAGTATCTCTGCTACAGGCTCCCAGACACAGAGCTTGTAGTGGTCTCAGCCTGAGTTTTAGTGATGCTCTCAAATTGTATTTCACATAGATGGTTACATAGTTTACCCCATATTATTTCATTTATTGTTGCACTACATTTATTTTGGCATGAGTTATTTTGTACCTTACTATGTCCCCTGAGGACCTAGATCTGGATTATGTCCCCTGGGTTAGTAGAGGATATCTATCCTGATGTGTACGGAACAAAAGCACTTCTCGGAGCAGTACCAGGAACCGAGGATGAGGTGATAGCTGAGGATTTCTCCTGAGTATATACACATTCTATACTCAGTTATTTCTATTGTTAGAATCTTTATTTCCAGTTTATTGAGTTGATGTATCAAACTCATTATCGGGTTGTTCCCCGACTTATATTTTATTGTGACTTGGTATTTCTTTATATTCTGATATTGTGTATTCATTTCTGTGGATGAGATTAGTAGACCCTTATTATTGTATTACAGCTTAAGTACGCCCCGATGGATCCATTAAATTGGGTTGTCCATCGGTGTATGATGCTGGCCATTGCCATGTGTCTAGTCCCTCGATATTTTGGGACTGGGGCGTGACATGGTTTTTGTGGTGGCCTATGCAGGTCAACGACTAAATTTTTTCGGTTTCAACTTAGGGACCGAGCAAGCCTGTAATAAGAATATGATAAGTTTTTAGGATCTCATCCACTTGCTTGAAACGTTCTTGATATCTATATCGGATTCGAATTAATTTCTTGACTTGCATCCTGCCTTGATTCCTGTGCGCCTCTTATAAGTTTATTTTTGATGCAGAGTAATAGATCTAAGAATCGGATATGAGAATCCCTTGGGTACACCACACGATGATGTGGTTACCTATGATGAAGGAGTGACACCAGAAGATCGAGGACAATCAGCTCAAAGCAATCAAGCGGGCCAGCATACTTCTAGATTTTGGCGTGATGGCATCCCACCGCCACCGCAGTTTGTTCCACCAATGCCCGTATTCCCACAAGGGCAATCTATGGACGGGCAATAGATATTCCAAATGAACTACGCAATGATGCAAGCCCAACAGCAAATTCATCAAGAGGCTTAGTGTCACGAGGCGGAGTACTTGAGGCACAGCCTAGTAACCGCACTGGAGCAGGCAAACCCAACAGCACAACGGCCAACGACGGACTCTATCATCGATTTTTGGCAGATGAAGCCCCATACCTTTTCTGGCAAGGAGGAGCCCACCGAAGTTCATGAGTGGCTCACCAACACTCAACATCAATTAGAAGTAGCTGAGCTTCCAAGAGAACGTTGGATGACTGCCGTTAGAATGCAGTTGACGGACAATGCTCATCACTGGTGGATATCTAAGGAGACACGGCTCGGACCAGACCGAGTCACTTAGGAAGAATTTTCCAGACTCTTTCAGGAGATGTACATTCCGGCTATCGCTCGATCAGAACTTCGGGACAAGTTCAATCGCCTCACTCAGGACAATATGACCGTGAAAGAGTACAACGTGGAGTTCATTCGTTTGAGTCGCTTCGCCCCTACTTTGATCCCGACAGAAGAAGAGAAGGCTGAGAAGTTCTTCGATGGACTAAAATTCAAGCTACAGAGACTAATCGTATCCGTCGCACCTACCTCTTACTCGGACGTTCTTGCTGCAGCCCGACGCATGGAACGCGTCACCAAGAAAGAGACCAGTCTAAAACGGTCTTCCACATCAGCACATAGCCTTATGATTGAGTATATTATTTAACTGTGGATTCATATATTATCTTTGTCCTCCTTATGGAGTTGAGACTACTGACAGGATGAGTTATGTTTGAGACCTAGACAGCGTTCTACCGCCGATGCTGCGGCGTAGGCTGGACGTACCTACGGCTCATGTCCAAATTCTGGGTGCCAATACTGTGGCAAGTTAGGCCATATTGAGAGGGACTGCAGACGCAAGTTGGGATTATGCTTGATTTGCGGAACCAATCAACACTTAGCCAAGGATTGTCCTCAGCATCGAGAGGGAGCACTAATATCAAACAGACAAATATTACCAGCACCAAAGCCTGTTTATCCAGCATTGGGAGCACCGCAAATGGGAGTTGAAGGCGTCCTACCACCTACCCCAGGAGGGTATCAGGCGAGGCCACCCTTGGCACCACAAGCAGCACTCTTCCAACAGGCTCAACAGCAGCAGAGGAATCCACCACAAGGACACGGACAAGCTTTCGCGATGACCTTGGAGGACGCGCAGACTCGTGGAGTAGCTAATGCGCGTAAGTTTTTTTTCCATAGTTATCCGTTTCTAGTATTATTTTAGTTCGTGCCTATTGGTTCGTGATCTTAGCCTGACAGTTTTAAACTTGCTAACAATTGATAACCTAGTATGTTCTTAAGTGATAACCTAGTTTTCTAAACTGTAGTCTTCTAGATCTCCTTCATAAGGGAGATTGCATAACTTTTAATGCTTAGAGAAATGATTTTTCCTATGTGTTCTTCTCAAAACCCTCAACCTTGATTCTCCTTGATAGTGAGGTGCTTCGAACAATGCTTGCAACCGTGTCATCTCTGTTGACCGGTTATTCTTTGATTGCGAGGACGCAATCCTCTTAAGGGGGTAAATTGTAAACCCCCAAAAATTTTTAGATTTAAAAACTAAATTTTCTAGAATTTTCGGTAATTTTTAACTAATTAAATCAATTATTTTCTAGTATTAAGTATTTTTAAATGATGTTAAATAATATTTAAATATTATAAAAATAATATTTTTATGTGTAAAATGAAAAATTAGACATAGGGTAATTTTTCGGGAATTTATTGGACCCCGGAAGCATTTTGAAAGACCTAGAAACTAAGTTGTAATTAACCCTAAATAAACCCTAAAATTAAACCCGATTTATTTCAAAATAAACCAAACCAACCCGAACCGAACCATGGAGAACCAAACCGAACCGAACCCAAATTCTTAACTGGTCGGGTCGGATCCGAATTGAACCCGACCCGGACCCGTTAACCCAACCGATACCCTAATCCGAAACCCTTTCCTTCTCTGGCTGCCCCTATTTAATCCTCTCTTCTGCCGCCTGAACCCTAAACCCCAACCACCGAGTAACCCAGCCCTAGCCACCGTCACCACCCTCGGCCGCCCTAGCCTCCTGCCACCGCCTTCCCTCTCTCCACCGTCTCCTCCCGACGAGCCCCCGCTGTCACTGCCCCGCTCCGCCGTCCTCTACTCCTCCTGCTTTCCTCCTCCACCATCGTCTCCAGCGAAGCCCTCTCCCCTCGCCGTCCTCCGCCCTTTCCCCGACCCGCAGCCGCTCGACCCGAGCCCCGGCCGCCCAGCTCTTCCGTCTTCCCCTCCGCCTCGACCACGACAAGCAGCAGCAGCCGCAGCAGACCCGCAGCGCCGCCACCTCCGCAGCCGTGCAGCCCCGGCGAGTCTCCGTCCAGCGAACCCTTAACCTAGAACAGCACAGTGCCGTGTCGCATTATGTCGTGTCGCCTCGCGGACACGTCTGCGTAGCCCTGTTCAAGTACCCTTTTCTCTCTCCTCGCTACCCTATTTTCTGTTTCGTCTGTTGTGACGCGTAGACTGCGTAACCCTCACGATGCTCGTACAACCCGCTCGGTGTGTCGCATCCTGTGGTGATCGCGAACTGCGATCCAAAAACAGGAAAATAAACACCCCATTTTTCCCCGGAACTGAGTACGCCCAGCCAAACGGGATGACTTGGTCGCGTGCGGTCTTCACCAAAAGGTGCACGCCGTTGATACGGACGTGCGGAATTTTACAGAAGTTGATTTGGATGTGCATTCACACCGAAATCAACGCGTATCCGCCAAAAATGCCCCGTATCGGCCTATTCTGGAATACGTTGTAACTTTGTGTACACACGTCGGATCGAAACAAAACTTTTGCCATCGGACTCATAGCAATACGCTGGTCTTGTGACCCAAGTTTGGTTCAATTCTGAGAATGCTGACAAAATCGCGTATCGTGGGCCCCACGGCTCCACTTGACGGACGATTTTATGATCGGCTCATCGAAATCTAGTTCTGGAAGTTCTGTTGGGTTCGTATCATCGTTCTAGACTTGTTGACACTAAGTTTGACAAATTTGGAGACCATTTGTTCTGACACATTTTTCGATGCGAAACGGGCCACATGTGGACCCCACTTTGACCAGAAACTGTGATTTTTGCCCTTGTGTCCAAATTGGACTCAAGGACAGGCATTTTTAGCTATTTAATATTTTCTAAACCTGTTGGTGATGTTTATTACAGCTTTTGGAGGAGTACCTGCAGAATCCACTAACACAGGGACAGTTGTTGGTATTCAAACCCCAGGCAAGTGTACCTTGCCAAATCTTGCAGTTCTTGTTACCTATTTCCTTGACTTATTTATCTGTTGTCCATGCTTAAACTAGGACCGTGTGACTTTACTTAGCGTCCGATTAATAGTCGGGTGCCAACACCGTACGCGGAGTTGTGTAACGTCACCTAGACATAGATACCGAGACCCTATACATTCTCATACTTGCCTTATCAAGTACGTTATACCCAGGACACTTGATACTATTCATGTGACAGAATCTTCCTGAAATATTCAAGGTGATTCTGTGTAGGTTGTAAGATTTATGACATAGACATTATATTCATAGACATTATATGACTTGCTGCATTAGATATGATCTTACGTGACATGGACATGAGGCATCGTGGACATGAGACGTGTGATTACATTGGGTGGGGAGAGACACACAGGCTACAGGCTGATTTTATATATATGTCACTACATAGTAAACTACATAGTAAATTATATAGTATTTCTGCTACAGGCTCCCAGACACAGAGCTTGTAGAGGTTTCAGCCTGAGTTTTAGTGATTCTCTCAAATTGCATTTCACATCGATTGTTACATAGTTTACCCCATATTGCTTCATTTATTGTTGTACTGCATTTATTTTGGCATGAGTTATTTTGTACCTTGCTATGTCCCCTGAGGACCTGGATCTGGATTATGTCCCCAGGGTTAGCAGAGGATATCTATCCTGAGGTGTACGGAACAGGAGCACTTCTCGGAGCAGTACCAGGAACCGAGGACGAGGTGATAGCTGAGGATTTCTCCTAAGTATATACATATTCTATACTCAGTTATTTCTATTGTTAGACTCTTTATTTCCAGTTTATTGAGTTGATGTATCAAACTCATTATCGGGTTGTTCCCCGACTTATGTTTTATTGCGACTTGGTATTTCTTTATATTCTGATATTGTGTATTCATTTTTGTGGATGAGATTAGTAGACCCTTATTGTTGTATTACAGCTTAAGTACGCCCCAATGGATCCATTAAATTGGATTGTCCATCGGTGTGTGCTGCTGGCCATTGCCACGTGTCTAGTCCCTCGATATTTTGGGACTAGGGCGTGACAACCACATAGAGTACAAAATTTTCCAAATAAAATATATGACCCCAATAAGAAAGTACTATGTGTACACAGGGAGTCACTAAGGATAATACGTATCTTAAGTCATGCACAAGAAGGTCAGGCCGCATGAACCAACCCGGCCGCATGCTCTAACCTGGCCATATGTATCTCCAGGACGCATGCTCGGGCCAAAGTCCACTACTTGGGACAATTGCCGAAGTGATGAGCAATAAATGAAGTGACAAAAAGGTGATTGATGTAACAAGCCATAAGTGTTAGAGAGAAAAGACAAAAGCACATAAAGTCGTACAGAGACACAAAAGTCGTGTAGAGGCATGCGCCAAAAAAGAAGAGACGCATGACTCGTGGCCACATAATCTCCGGGACGTATGGACCCTGGGCGCATGGAGTCAGGCTTTCCTGAATTTTTATGAGTTCGAGGTACTATGCGTCCGACTTTAGAAAGCATACACAAAGCAGACATGCATCCAACAAGATTGGTGCATACTAGAGGGGGCGCATGTTCCTAGGCCGCATAGTACTCCATCGTCCCATAACAGAAAGTTCGGCCATGGAAAAACTTCAAGAACCTGAAAATTTTGTTCTGTCATAAAATTCTTATCTCAACTCCAAATTAGTGATTCAAAAACCAAATTGCTCGATGTCATACCTCGGTCCCAAAATACGTAGGACTAGAAATACGTAAGCATTCCAACCATATGTATATGGCAACTCCAATATATAGAAATCATAATACATACGCACGCTGTATATGAATAATAATTTATAAGTGGTATATATATATAATTGTCACAAGTCACAGGGCATAACTAAATCTCATCCACAAACGCAAGTCAATAAATAAACTAAACCAAATAGATAAATTATGATCATATCTGAGTAATCCAGATTATAGTCGGGTGGAGACAAATCCACTACCAATGACTATAACAAAACTAAAATGAGAGAGGAGGACAGAACTCCAATATAAAAAAATATGTTAAATAAATAAAGTATTAGCTAAGATCCATCAACTATGAGATAATTAATGATGCTCGGAAGGTAAGACTTCCTCGATAGAGAATAAAGAATCAGGTATTGGGCCGTACTCATGCGGATAGTCCCGATCGTCTATACCTGAAAAGGGACCGGATCCTCATGTAACGACTCGTTCCGCTTTGTGGAGAGACGATTCAAACGGCGTAAGTGCGATGACCCGATCCACTTTGCTCAGCGAGAAGACTTGCATAAGGCAAATAATTTCAGACTTGGCCCTTCAGGAGTTCAGACTTAGACTTTCAAAGACTCGCTCGGAGTATCGCTCAACCAAGACGAATCATCGCTAAGGTGGGTGGCTACGATGAACCTGACTTTGCTTAGCCTGCACACTTAAAAATATGGTCGATACATGCTAGTCGCTAGACGAATTACCCATTGCTTGCTAATAAAGAATACAACACACCTTGCTAAGAAAATAATCTCTTCTTATATCTCTTTGCATAGAACATGAAAGTAGATCAGTTGAACGGAATAATATGCTCGCTTTACAGTTCTTATAACCTCACCCTCGTAGCGTTACTTTTGTTCCTTATATTTTCCTTCAAGTATATCGCTTCATATGTTTTGAAATGCTCGTCACATAGATATTGCCTCGATATTGAAGCAAACCACAGATCATGGTTCACTTACCTATGGCAGGAAGACTATCAAAATAGTCGTTCCAAGCCAAACAATAGAAATATGGAAAGCCTTCGGGACCGTTGGGTTGCCAAGGCAACTCCAAAAATGAGAGCTACAATAAGTAGTAAAATATCATCATAAATGGTGCATTGAATGGAACACACCAGATCATGAGATTTCTGAACGAGTATATGCATTTGTACTGTGTCAAGTAGTTATGTTAATTCATGGCCTTAAAATATTGCATATAATAAAAGCTAGTGTTGATCGTCAATAGTCATGGACAACCTATGCACAGGCTTGTGGTTCCTGCGGATGGTATACTGGTAGCACCAGGGCCCGATCCGAATCGGTCAGGAACATTTAGATAGTCGTTTTCTTCGGAAGGGAAGGCGTGTAGCGGGGCTCACTACCTGCGTTGTATCCTATTCCCGTATCGAGACTATAACTTGTCCATGGCGGCTCGTCAAGTCATAAGACCAATTATGTATCATTAAGTATATTATATACGTGGCGGCAACCTGTGTATGGGCTCATATAAACTTGTGGCAAGTAACGGATGTACGGCGTACTCTGCGTGCAGATCATTAATTTAACCAAGTAATATGAAGCTTTGAACACATTGAATAGTCTGAGTATAACATGTATATATACGTATAATATGCCTGTGTAAAATGAGTATAAGACATCTGAGTAATCTGTACGGCCTGAGTATAACGTATTGCACAACCTAAGTCACAAAGCAATATGAGTATAGTAATTTGTGTATATCGTGCACCTAATTTAGAAATATGCTCGTAGCATACATGTGTTCGTTATGCGAATCTTGGGATATATATATATATATATATATATATATATATATATATATATATATATATATATATATTCGTGTTTGGTTTAATTTGGTTTTATACTTGGACAGGGAAGGACAAATGGTAAGTTGGTAAGTATCGTCATATTTCCCATATATTGTACGACGTACTGCCACATAAGTTAGGCTTTGTATCTTATGCCATAAAATTGATCCTAAGAAAATACTAGAAAGATAACTTAATAGATGGTGCACGGAACTACTATAATGTGTTGGATTTATCGAGCGGGCGAGAAGCCTTTCCACCAGTGCATCATGTACTGATAACCCACCAGATTGCTTGCAGGGTACGGAAGAAACTCGTTCGGTGCGGAATGTTCTCTCGTACGCGCTAAGGCGTAGAGTTCGCTTTGGAGCCATGTAGTGTTGCATTAGGAGCTGGAGCACATATACAGGATATAATGTTGGAATATTGCCTATGTATCATCCCAAGTTGTATGCTGCTTGGCACGCCTGTATTGTTTGAGAGAGAGAGAGAGAGATTAAGCGACTTATAATCTAGGCTTAGCGCCGCTTGTAACCTTATTCATTATTCAATAAAGAGCTTGTTTATGTATCATACTTGTGTTTATTCTATGCTTCTGCTGTATTGACTTGGTGAAGTAGTTATCAATAGCCGTTTCGGTATTTGCCTTGCGCGGACGCAACTGCAGGCTCGTATGGTATCACATTTCGATGAAAACGATCGACCCGTAGTAGCGCTGGTGCGGTGATTCTGTCATACCCCAGTCCTAAAATATCGAGGGACTAGCCACGTGGCAATGGCCAACAACACAACTCCAATAGGCAAATCAAATTTAATAGGCCCGTTAGAGTGCACTTAAGCTGTAACAAATATAAATACAAGTCTATACCATCTATCTCAGTAAAATTCTAGTCTCATCCATAGAAAGTAAATACAATTCAATATGATAGACCAGTCAAGATAATAGATAAAGAAGATAGTCCATCAACAAGTCCAAATCAGTAGAGTCTCAGGAAATAACCCGATAAAATAAGAAAAAAGAATATCACCAATAAATATGTCCACAAGTCCAGATATGAAATAATAATAAGCATTGATAACTGAGTAAGCAACTGAGTACTCAGGAGAAATTCTTTAGTACAATCTCATCCTCTGGTGCCAGTACTGCTCCAACGTCAGCTCCTGTCCCATATACTTCGGGGTAATCCTCCTCTACTGTACCTGGGGACATAATCCAGATCCAGGTCCTCATGGGACATAGCAAGGTACAAGAAACACTCAAGCCAAATAAAATACAGTAAATAAAACAGATCCTCAGGGCAAGCTATGTAACCAGCTATGTGAAATATAAATGAGAGCATCACTAGTACTCAGGTTGAGACAACTACAGGCTCTGTGTTGGGGAGCCTATAGCAGCAAGTAGTATGACGACTCCAGTTTATGTGCTAAACCAATTAGTATCATGTATTCCAGTAGTATAGTATATATATAATCAGCCTGTAGCATGTGTGTCTCTTCTCACCCAATGTAACATCACGTCTCATGTCCACAATATCTCATGTCTAGAACACACAAGATCATGACCTCTAGCTAGTACAATGAGTCATAATGATATATCTATATATGCAAGTTTCATATCACAAAACCTGTAAGCCTATACAGAATCACCATGAATAACTCAAAATTTTTTTGTCATAATGAAATAGTGTCAAGTATCTTATGGTATGACGTACTTAGTAAAGCAAGCTCGCAAAAATATAGGATCGTGGAATCAACTCTCTAAGTGACGTTACACGACTCCGCGTACGGCGTCGACACCTGAATCTTGTTCTAACGCTAAGCAATGTCTCACGGTCCTAGGATGAACAGGTACATCACAAAAGTATTTATATAGAGAGAACACAAGCAAATAATATAATAGGATCTCTGGAGTTTTGGCAAGGTACACTTGCCTGGGCTCTGAACTCCGTCAGTTGCTCCTGTAAAAGTAGAATCTCCAAGTATGCCTCTGGATGCTGAAACAAACATCACTATTGCTCTCATAATACTTAAAATAGTTATGATTGACTACCCATAAGTCCAATTTGGATACATGGATAATTTTGGACAATTTTGGATCAAAACGGGGTTCACACATGGCCTACTTCGCACCAAAAAATGTGCCAAAGATAAAGTTCTTTAAAATCATCAAGCTTAATGTCTACGAGTCTAGAACGATAATACGAACTCAACGGAACTTCCAGAACTGGATTTCGATGAGCCGATCATGAAAGCACCAGTCAAGTAGAACCGTAGGACATACGAAACGGTGTTTCGTCAACATTCTCATAATCGAACCAAACTTGGGTCATATGATCAGTGTAACACTACAAATCCGATGGAGCAAGTTTCGTTGCGAAACGACAAGCATACACGAAATTATGACAAGTGTCAGAATAGGTCGATACGATATTTTTTGACGGATACGCATTGATTCCAGCGTGCACGCACATTCAAATCAAGTTTTGTGAAATCCCATACGTCAACGTTGACGATATGCGCCTTTCGGTGCAATTCGTATACGACAAACTTGCCTCGTTTAGCGGGACGCACCCCGTATCGAGAAAATTTGTGTTTAAGAAATCAAGTTTTTGACAGAATTCGATAACAAATAAATCACAGCATACATCAAATTAAAAAAAGTGTTTAAAGGGATTAAAACTAGGTTATGTTGTCTAAATTACTGTTTAAGTAGAATTTTAAAATATTAACTAGGTTGGAAGAAAATTAGACACGAACTTGGGAGGTTGGAACAGTTTCTGATCTTAAAAATTAAGTTATTTTTTTTGTTTTGTGTCACGAATTACGATCGACACAGGACACGATACACTAAACTAATTAAACAGGGTTCATGGGGGTCATGTGGTCTTCATATAGGATTCGACGGATCGTTATTAGGTTTACTGTGCAGGAAGAAAATAAGATGGGAGGAAGTGTACCTCGCTTAGTCTGCTGCTCGTGAATTCTAGGTGGGTCTTCTCGCGGCGGCTTGCGGCTGCGGTCCGACGGTCGATGGCATCAGTCGGCGTTCGTCTGGACTGGTGGAGAGATACTGGTGGTGGTGGTATCCTCTATTCTATATATAGGGGTGTGAAGGGGGGTTATATAATGGGAAAGGAAGGGGTCGACGGTCGGTTACAGGGAGATAAATCGAAGGGATTTTGGTTACTGGGGGTGACGAAAAGAGTCACTATAGCGGAGGGTCAAGGTTTCGGGTGCTGGGGTGTAGGTTTCGGGTTTAGTTTAGGGTTTTGGGTGCGGGTTGGTTTAGGATTCAGGTTTATTATTTATTTTTAATCTCTCTCTCTATATATATGTATATATATGACCATTTAAAAATAGGTTCTTACCCCAAATAATTCCCAAAAAAATTCTATAATACACTAATAATAGTTGTACACCCAAAAATATTTTTTTGTGTAATATTATTAATTAATTACATACAAAAATATATTTATACATGAATATTATATTTACTAATTAGCTAAAAATAATGAAAAAATCTCTCTTAATCACAATAATTATATAATACCAATTTAAAATTTAAGTCTAAAAATTAGGGTGTTTACAGATTTGCGCCTAGCGGGTAAGACCAATTCCTGTAGAAGATCGTGGCGTGACATATTGGTATCAGAGTATGGCTTTACATTCCTGGACTTCTTATCGATTCTCTCAGTTTCGGAAAGCTCGTTTGTGGGTTATGTTACAGACGCTCTCTCTCAATATTCTAACGGGATGTTCCATACAATGAGTCTAAATATTTTGTTGAAAGTATATATGAATGATATGATTACTTGTACGAAACTGTAAAGGCTAGGCCTTTGTACCAACCTGTGTCAGACTTTGTGGGAATATACTCGTGTTAGAATCTGCAAGTTATATGTGAACCTGAATACCTATATGTGAACACCAAGCGGGTTAGCGTGCGAGATAGAATATCGTTCGGACAATTAGCTATGCACATAGCCTTTCGGCTAAGTTATGTTGAGTATGGCACGATAAGACCCTGGGGTGCGAGCAAGTTTGCGAACGAGATTGGAAAATTGTTCAAGTAAGGATAAGTCAGACTTAGAATGGCTATCGATAGAAACATTATCGGACTATCGCTAAGGAGAATCTTGGGAGTCGTGCCTGGGTTTTTATATATAGTTCGGACAGTTATTCGTATCGATAAGTTACGACTCAAGTATAGTTTGTATGGAGGACTATCAAAAGAGGGGTATTAGATATTAAGATTATTAAGGTGACACATAGGTAATGCACAGGAGTTCTAAGGAACGAGCTAGAGAGATTGATGCGAATATGATCGAGAATTTACTTGAGTGACTCAATTCCTGAGTGGTGTATGCGATAACACAGGAATGAATAAGTGATTTGATAATTTGTAGAATATGGCTCGAACCCTGAGTAGTGTATTGATCATCTTAGAAATGTTCGAGCGAATCAAGAATTTTGGAATAACGAACGGGTCTAGCAGAAAGCGACATAATTGTGCGAAGCCTTAGTATAAATATCGCCTTGCCATGCCCCAGTCCCAAAATACCAAGGGACTAGCCACGTGGCAATGACCAACAACATAACTCCAATGGGTAAACCCAATTTAATGGACCTGATATAGTGTAATTAAGTTGTTACAAATATAAATACAAGTCTGCCCCCATCACAGTATAATTCTAATCTCATCCACAAAAAATAAACACAATTCAATAAGATAGACCAGTCAAGATAATAGATAAAAGAAAATATTCCATCATCAGGTCCAAATAAGTAGTATTTTAGGGAATAATCCGTCAAAATAAGAAAAGTGAATAACACCAATACATATGTCCATAAGTCCAGATATGAAATAACAATAAGCATAGATAACTGAGTAGGTAACTAAATACTCAGAAGAAATCCTCTGGCACAACCTCATCCTCTGGTGCCAATACCGCTCCAACGTCAGCTCATGTCCCATAAATCTCGAGGTAATCCTCCTCTGCTGTATCTAGGGACATAATTCGGATCCAGGTCCTCAGGGGACATCGCAAGGTACAAGAAACACTCAAGCCAAATAAAATACAGTAAATAAAATAGATCCTCAGGGCAAGCTATGTTACCAGCTATATGAAATTTAAATGAGAGTATCACTAGTTCTCATACTGAGACCACTACAGGCTCTTTGTCGGAGAGCCCATAGCAGCAAGTAGTATCACGACTCCAGTATATGTGCCAAAGTAAGTAGTATCATGTATTCCAGTAGTATAATATATATATAATCAGCCTATAGCATGTGTGTGTCTCCCCACCCAATGTAACCTTACATCTCATATCGACAACGTCTCATGTCTATAACACGTAAGATCATGACCTCTAGCTAGTACAACGAGTCATAATGATATCTCTATATATGCAAGTCTCATATCACGAATCTTGTAAGTCTATACATAATCACTATGAATAACTCAAGAAAGATCCTATCATATGAAATAGTGTCAAGTGTCCTACGGTATGATGTACTTGGTAAAGCAAGCACGCAAAAGTATAGAATCGTGGAATTAACTCTCTAAATGACGTTACACGACTCCGCGTACGGCGTCGACACCCGAATCTTGTTCAGACGTTAAGCAACGTCTCACGGTCCTAGGTTGAACAGGTACATCATATAAGTATATATATAAAAAGAACTCAAACAAATACTATAATAGGATCTCTGCAGATTTGGTAAGGTACACTTCCCTGGGTTTTGAACTCCGTCAATTACTCCTGTAAAAATAGAATCTCCAAATACGCCTCCGGATGCTGAACCAAACATTACCATTGCTCTTAGAATAGTTAAAATAGCTAGGATTGACTACCCATAAGTCTAATTTAGACACAGGGACAGAATTGGCAGTTTTGGGTCAAAATAAGGTCCAAATGTGGCCCACTTCGCACCGAAATGTGCCAAAGACAAGGTTCTCCAAATTCATCAAACTTAATGTCTACGAGTTTATAACGATGATACAAACCCAATGGAACATTCAAAACAGGATTCTGAAGAGCCGGTCATGAAATCACTAGTCAAGTAAAACCGCGGGGCCCACAAAATAGTGTTTCGTTAACATTCTCAGAATGGAATCAAACTTGGGTCACAGGACTAGCGTAATACTGAGAATCCGATGCTGCAAGTTTCTTTGTGAAATGACAAGCACACACGAAATTATGACAAGTGTCAGAACATGCCGATACAGTATTTTTTGACGGATATATGTTGATTCCGGTGTGCACGCACATCCAAATCAAGTTTCAAAATCCTACACGTTCCCATTGACGATACGCGCCTTTCTGTAAAATCCTCACACGACGAAGTTGCTTCATTTGGCGGGATGCACCCCGTATCGAGAAAATTTAGGTTTTACAAAATCAAGATTTTGATAGATTTCAACAGTAAATAAATTACAGAATAATTCGATTTTTAGAAAAAGTGTTTAAAGGAATTAAAACTAGGTTATGTTGTCAAGAAGTCTATTCAAGTAGAATTTTAACATCGCGTGCCGTTATGGACATAACGGGACTCAAACACGCGTACTTGGAACAGTTTCTTATCTCAAAACTCGGTCATTTTTTTCCTGTTTTATGTTGTAATTTTCGATCGACACAGGATACGATAAACTAAACTACTTTAGCAGGGATCATGGGGGTTATGTGGTCATCACATAGGATTCGACGGGTCATTATTTAGTTAACTGTGTAGGAAGAAAAGGAGATGGAATGAAGGGTACCTTGTTTGGCTTTGCTGCTCGCGATTTCTGGGCAATTGCTCGGGCGGGTTGTGGCGGCGGTCGACGGCGGTTGGCGGAAGTCTGCGGCATATTTGTATAGTAGGGGAGATGCTGGTGGTGGTGGTATGCTCTGATGTTTATATAGGAAGTGAATGGGGGAGGGTTTCGGAATAGGGAAAGAGGGGTCGCGAGGGTTTACAGGGAGAGGAATCGAAGGAGTCGGGGGAGGGGGAAGATTACTATTGTGGGGGAAATGGGTTTCGGATTTCGGGTATGAGTGCGGGTTTTGGGTTTAGTGAGTTTGGTTTTGGGTTTAGTGTTTAGGATTAATAATTAATATATTAACCATAAATATATGTATATATATATATAGCCATATATAAATAGGTTGGAACCCCAAATAATTTCCAGGAAAATCTATAATTCTCTAATAATAGTTGTATACCCAAAGATATATTTTATGAGTAATATTATTAATTAATTAAATATACATAATTATCAATCCATGAATATAACATATTAATTAGCTAAAAATAATAAAAAATCTCTCTTAATTACAATAATTACATAATACTAATATTAATAAAATTTAAAATTTAAATCTAAAAGATCAGGGGGGTTTACAATCTACCCAACTTAATAAAATTACGTCCTCGCAATTAAGAAAACGAAATATAACCGGTCAGGAAAGGTTTGCTCCAGAAGAGATGACGCAGTTGTATGACATTTGTTGAAGCACGACACAAATGATAAGAGACCATAAACAAGGAAAAAAAATTGAGAGGAAAGGTGAGGATTTTGTTCAAGCAGAACACGTAGGGATGAAAGAAAAAAAAATTCTAGGCAATGAGAGATAAGTAACTCAAGATTAAAGGAGTCAGATTAGAACAAGGATCAACTACAGCTTCTGAAAATTTGGGTACAACTAACATATTACTACTCTATACCAACAAGTTCATGCTAACATAATACTAGGTATAGGCTAGGAAATGGAACTAACAGGCACATGCTAAAGTATTACTAAAAATATTCACTACTATAGCTAGCTATGATAAAACTAAATCTTACCCATATTTGCTACTCCTCGAGTCCGTGCTTCCTCCACTCTTATCGCAAAAGCCTATCCACGTCCCTAAGGTGGTTCCCTCTATTGTTGATGGGCTAGTTGGAAGAGTGATGTCTATGATGCCAAAGGTGGCCTCGGCTGATATCCTTTCGGTGCTGGTGGTCTGACTCCTCCAACTTTTGTTTTTGGTGCTCCCAGTGCTAGATAAGCTGGCCTAGGTGGCTGATGTGCTGGTCTCGATGCTGGAAAAGCTTGTCGGTTTACCATCGGTGCTCCCTCTCGACGCTCAGGGCAATCCTTGGTTGAATGTTGGCTTTATCCGCGAACCAAGCATAATCCTAACTTGCGTCTACACTCACTCTCGTAATGTCCTCGCTTGCCACAATAATGACATGTAGGCAGTACCTGCGGAGCTGCTCTGGGTGGCTGGTGCGTATGAGATCTCTTTGTAGCTTCTTTCTGTGGTGCTTTGGCTGGTACTGATGTGAGCGGCCATTTTTGGATAGACTCTCTCCTGGTGACGTGCTCCATCCGTCGTGTCATGCCCCAGTCCCAAAATACGCAGGACTAGGAATACGTAAGCATGCCAGCCGTATGTATATGGCAACTCCAATATATAGAAACCATAACACATACATACGCTGTATTATCAATTATAATTCACAAGTGGTATATATTTGTCACACGTCACAAGGCATAACTAAATCTCATCCACAGAATCAAATAGAAATGAATAGCCAATCAACTATATAACTGAATCAAGTATAAAATGCTTGATAAGAACAAGTAGTTGGGTGGAGACAAATTCACTACCAAACTAGAATATAAGAGAAACAAAATAAGTACATCTAATGAACAATGAAGCTCGAAGAGAAGACATCCTCGAAAGAGAATGGAGTATCAAGTCCTGATCCGTGCTTCTGCAAATAGTCATGATCGTCTACACCTGGAAAGGGACCAGGTCCTCAGAGAGACATAACAAGATACATAGAAGCAGGCCAATAAAATACTAAAAATAAACATCCAAAAAGGGTCGTCTAACCGCCTATGTGAATGCACTTTGAGAACAACTTTTCAACACGTGGGCTATCTGGCTAAAATAGGATTGGCATGATTCTCTCGGAGAATCAGGGGCCTACAAAGCATGTCGTCTTTTGAACGCCAGATGCCACCTGATAATAATAATATATATAGTGGTCATCATGACCGCGCATCTCCGGCGGAGCGTATAGGTTACAGAAGGAAAGTACAAAGGAGCCCAAATGCCTTACTTATAGTCCTTCCCACCCCATGCTCTAAGCATGTCATATCTATGACATGATAAGACCTCTAATAACTACCAAGTCTTCTAATATATCTCTATTAGCAGTTATTTCCTATCACACGTCTCATACGTACTAATGATCAGTCAATATGTAAGTCCGTGATCTATACGAGACTCACAACTCGTGTAAGAAATATGACAGCCAAATAAAATATAAGAATGCCTCGTGATCATGTGGTGGTCTCGTAAAACTAGGTCGACATGCATAATATATAAGAAAGACAAAATACGACGTCACCATCATTACACCCAAGTTATTCTTGGACGCACAGTTTATATAGCAGTTAAAATATATGAACTAAATGACAGAAATAAAATACATGCATTATATGAAACGTATATCACAGTAAAATGGCAAGGTATACTTGCCTGGCAAACAATCTGCATAGTATAAGCGTCTAGACGTCAAGCACACAAGATCAGAAACTATGGCCTTCGAATAAACATCTCCGGATGCTGAAATAAATATCACCAACGTTCCCAGAATAAGCGAGATAGCTATAAAACACTACCCTTTCGTCCAATTTGGACACAGGGGCAAAACGATAATTTTGGGTCAATGCGGGTACACATGTGGGCCACTTTGTATCGAAATACGTGCCAGAGGTAAATGTCTCTAAATAGGACAAATTATAGGTCAAACAAATTCTAAACGTCGATACGAACTCAATGGTATGTCCAATTTTGATTCCGGTGAGTGGATAACAAATTTGCCCTTAAAGTCAACCGTGGGGCCCGCTAATAGACGGCTTGGTCAACTATCTCAGAATCACGTGAAACTTGGGTCACAGGACCAGCGTGATACCACGAATCCAATGGCGCAGTTTTATCGCATTTCGACGAGCGTACACAAAATGGGGTGGTGTTTTACAAAAGTTGCGATACGAAAACTTTTTACAGATACGGGTTGAATACGACGCGTACACACGTCCGAATCAGCTTTCGCGAAAGCCCACACATCAGGATATACCATATGCGCCTTTCGGTACAATTGGTACGTGAAGAAACGATCTCGTTTGGCGGGGCGCACTCCGTATCATAAAATTTTAATTTTAAAAGATCAAGTTTTTGGTCGTTTTGGAGGACGAATAATTTAACATATAGAACGAATTAACAAAAAACTAAAGAACAAAAAAATTCTTGGTTATATGGAGAAGAAAAACTATTCAATTAGTTTTTGAAAATATTAAACAGGTTGGCGGCAAATTGGGTGTGAACATGGGGGTTTGGGTTAAAGTTTCTGGACTATTTTTGGTCAGTTTTTATGTCATTTTTCGGTCAATTTTTTGACCAATCCAGGGCACGAAAATTCGTTCTGCTTGAACGAAAATCCTAGAGGATTAGGTTATGAACGTATACGGACAAACCGCTCGCAAAAATAATCACAAATGAAGGAGATACATCACCTTATTACTAATACTATTACTATTACTATTATTATTATTATTATTATTATTATTATTATTATTATTATTATTATTATTATTATTATTATTATTATTACTACTACTACTATTATTCTCTTTTCTTATTATTATTATTATCATTATTATTAGTATTATTATTATTACTATTATTATTATTGGTACTATTATTATTGCTAATATTATTATTATTATTATTATTATTATTATTATTATTATTATTATTAACTATATATTTACATATTTATATATATAGATGAAATTATAAAAATCCAAAAAGAATATTTTCACACAAAATAAATTCTAGAAAATTAATTTCTAAAGTTTTAATAAAATACTACACTCAAAATATTTTATAAAATATTTTATAATTATTAATTAGATATTTATCTAGTTGTATAAATCAAGTAATTGTATTATCTAATTAACTAAGTAATTAATTAAATAATTATCCACAAAACAGGTAATGAAAATTATTATGCAAATCTATAAAAAGAGAATTTACCTAATTTGGCACGGAGAATTATGGGGTGTTAATTGTTGAAAAGTTGGAATAAAAAAATAACCACAATTAAATTACATATATAATATCTAAATACTTAATACTTAATCTAGGGTTGTTACACTAATGTCATACTAATATCAAGGGATCAAATTTTTGTGCCACGAGAAGAACCTACAAGTAGTGTTTCCTATGTAGGCTACTTCCTAGATGGGCGATACAGGTTTTGGGGCCATTCTATATTATTAATGTCCAAACCACGGTAAATTATTCTAATAAAATCATTGGGTTTTAATTGATTTGAAAAATAATCTAAAATAAATACAAGGAATACAAAATACGCACAAGATACCTATTTTTGGGTGAGGGGGTTTACAATCTACCAAACTTAAAAGAATTTCATCCTCAAAATTAAAAATAAGGCATAATTTGCTAAATCCTTCATATTCGTATATAAGGCAAGTCAATCGCGATCTCTTCCAAAATTTAAATAACGAAATCTATTCAAATCCATCGCAATCACTTCAAAATTAAAATAATCACTGTTCAAATTAAAATTCAACCTATCATAACTTTTTCTCGATTTTCAAATCATTAACATCCAATTTTAAGTCGAATCTATATGACATCTTCAAGATTTAAATAACCCATATCAAATTTTACAATCACATTCTCCAACTATCATAATCTTCCCTAGAAAATAATTCTAATCAAATATTATTCCTATTTTTAACTTATGAATTCTGTACTCTTCAAATTTTAAATTTAATTTACATCCTCAATATTTCAAATAGGTGATCCAACAATCAAAATTTAACTTTTAATTAAAATCATCAAATTATAAAATTTTAAATCTAATTCACCAATTGTTCAAGTCTAAGATTCTATATTTATCCTCAAAATTTAAATCGATGATTCAACCTTCAATATTCAAAATTTAAATCATGTGCTGCAAGTATAAATATTTGGTCCATAATATCAAGATTTCAAAATTCATTAAATCCTCATCATCTTAATTATTCTTCTAAAAATTCTCAAAATTAAAATGACTTAAATCTCTCAATCTAATCTTAATTGATCACAATCTAAAAGAAATTCACCTCAAGTTGACAATGTAACTTCTACCCAACTTAGAATTTACCCATCTATCATATAAGGCTATACATTTAAGAAAGGCTTCCTCAAATATTTTAATCGTGTTATTCAATCCTCAAAAAATTTAACACATAAAATATCTTACATATGATATGCCCTTAATTTCAAAAGATAGTCACCAAGCTATGTGATTGGCATACGGGTATATCCAGTACTCTCTGTGTATCAAACTTATACCAAGCACGAGCTCTCATTTTTCCGAAATAGAAGAAGACGTAAAATAACAATAAAGAATTCAAGGAGGAGGTGATAGAATACAAGTACGGGGTTCAAGGCAATTTTAAGAATTCAAAAGAGAATTTTTAAGGCCGTTGTGGATTAAAATCTTATTTTGGTAAATTCATATTCGCATGCTCATATCAGTACAGTTATGTAACCGATACGATATGTTCGAACATGTCTAGAGGGCAAGTATATTCGTCTAACAAGCTGAGTCAACTGTATCTCAATCCACGTAAAGCAGTCATGCGAAGAGCGAACCAAGTGCACTAAGGTTGTCCAGACCATAATACACTGATTATGATTAGACAATTGTATCCTTGTGTGCACCCAATAATACATATATCACGAACAAGCTCGATAAAAGAATAAGCTTGCAAAACTAGGCTATAATAGCAGCATAAGTCGAGGTAGTCCAGAAAATATAAGTACGCTGGATTATGATGAAAGAATGTACAAAATAATTCAAGTTCACAAAGAAGATAAGACTTGTCACATGCTGTGCCTCAACAGTTGCCATACTAACTCCTTGTCTAAGTCTCTAGTCTACCAAATGGGGGTATACGCCTCTAAGTTCCCCAGTCTGGATAAACACTATCTTCTTATGCAAGTCTATAGTTGGTGTTATTCAATTACACTTCATTAATCATTCAAGGGGACTATGTGATACTAGGTTGTGAGACATACTATCCAACTTAAAAGAATAAACTAATACTGTAGCTGCCTTAAGGAGAATCTACAAAATAATCTTGTCCTTGTAAATAAGTAGAAACTCTTGTTGGGGTATACGAGAAAAAGATCTTGGTACTTATTAAGGTATCATATTGCATTATAGGTAATGGTCATCTTGAGTCTTAATCATAGTGCTTGCAGAACAAAAGTGTTAATATTAAGAATGGAGAAGTTACTGGCTCTCAAGGAAAAGAGGATATAACCTGTATGGAGATATGGATACAAATTACATGATTTGAAATTAAAGGATAATCATAAAATCATAATCTAAATGAACAACTCAAACTATCAAGTTCTAACTACTAAGCACATAATTTCAAAATTTAAGATCACAACTATAATCCTAGCAAACTATATATCCTAACATAAAAAGAAATCACTTGGCCTACAATTAGAAGGGTCATGTGACACGAATTGAAAGATGAAGGAAAAATTTTAGTCGTCGCACAATTAGCGAGCGTTAAGGTCTCGGGAGAACCGGATATAAAATTAAATAAAGAGACTCTTGATAATATCATGGTTTCTTAAGGAAATATGGTATGCTAATCTCTGTATGATCAAGAGAAATATTATATTCATTCCTCTTGGCTTCCTAAGGTACTGTTCTGCTAATATAAAGACAAGAATATAAACTTAAAGTTCTCTAATACTATCTCACTATGAAAGTTAGGTTCAGTCCTAATATTCAATCTTGGATTTCTATTGGTTCCTCAATACTATGGTCAAACAATATCGCCAAATTTCTAACTAACTATAGTAGTGTCTATACTACTCTCAAGTCATTCCTAAATATCAAGGGATAATGTTCAACCAATTTATAGGTATTGGATGCTAGGGTTCATTAGGTATGCTAAACTTAGTGATGTGTCAATATTCTAGTTGTATTCTAAGTAGGAATGTTACCCTAATTATCATCCTAACAACAAGGATTCCTATATTCTAGCAGGAGGCTATACTCAAGAAACTATTAGGAAAGTACATGAATCAAGCATGATGCAATTATTTAAATAGAATGGATTGGAAGAAAGGTGAGTCATAGTCAAATATGGATGAGATCTTATACTCTAATCCTATTTGCAGGCTTGCTCGGTACAGTAACCAAGACAATATACTCTCGACCTACATAGGCCACCACTAAAAACATGTCATGCCCCAGTCCCAAAATATGTAGGACTAGAAATACGTAAGCATGCCAGCCGTATGTATATAACAACTCCAATATATAGAAACCATAATACATACGTATGTTGTATTATGAATAACAATTCACAAGTGGTATATATTTGTCACAAGTCACAAGGCATAACTAAATCTTATCCACAGAATCAAATAGAAATGAATAGCCAATCAACTATATAACTGAATCAAGTATAAAATGCTTGATAAAAATAAGTAGTTTGGTGGAGATAAATCTACTACCAAACTAGAATATAAGAGAAACAAAATAAGTACATCTAATGAACAATGAAGCTCGAAGAGAAGACCTCCTCCAAAGAGAATGGAGTAGCAAGTCCTGATCCGTGCTCCTACAAATAGTCATGATTGTCTACACCTGAAAAGGGACCAGGTCCTCAGAGGGACATAACAAGATACATAGAAGTATGCCAACAAAATACTGAAAATAAATATCCAAAAAGGGTCGTCTAACCGCCTATGTGAATGCACTTTGAGAATAACTTTCCAACACGTGGGCTATCTGGCTAAAATAGGATTGGCATGATTATCTCGGAGAATCAGGGGCCTACAAAGTATGTCATTTTTTGCATACCAGAGGCCGCCTGATAATAATAATATATATAGTGGTCATCATGACCGCGCATCTCCGGCGGAGCGTACGGGTTACACAAAAAAAGTGCAAAGGAGCCCAAATGCCTTACTCGTTGTCCTCCCCGCTCTAAGCATGTCATATCCATGACACGATAAGACCTCTAATAACTGCCAAGTCTTCTAGCATATCTCTATTAGCAGTTATTTCCTATCGCACGTCTCATACGTACTAATGATCAGTCAATACGTAAGTCCATGATCTATATGAGACTCACAACTCGTGTAAGAAATATGTCACAGCTAAATGAAATATAAGAATGCCTCATGATCATGTGGTGGTCTCGTAAAACTAGGTCGACATACATAATATATAATAAAGACAAAATACGACGTCACCGTTATTGCACCCAAGTTATTATTGGACGCGCAGTTTATATAGCAGTTAAAATATATGAACTAAATGACAGAAATAAAATACATGCATCATATGGAATATAAATCATAGTACAATGGCAAGTTATAATTGCCTCACAAGCAATCTGTGTAGTATAAGCGTCCAGACGTCAAGCACACAAGATCAGAAACTATGGCCTCCGAATAAACGTCTCTGGATGCTGAAATAAACAACACCAACATTCCCAGAATAAGCGAGATAACTAGAAAATACTACCCTTTCGTCCAATTTGGACACAAGGACAAAACGGTAATTTTGGGTCAAAGCGAGTCCACATGTGGGCCACTTTGTACCGAAATGCGTGCCAAAGGTAAAGGTTTCTAAATGGGACAAATTATAGGTCAAACAAATTTAAACGTCGATACAAACTCAACGGTATGTCCAATTTTGGATTCCGGTGAGCCGATCACAAATTCGCCCTTAAAGTCAACCGTGGGGCCCGCGAATAAGCGACTTGGTCAACTGCCTCAGAATCGTGTGAAACTTGGGTCACAGGACCAGCGTGATACCATGAATCCAATGGTGCAAGTTTTGTCGCATTACGACGAGCGTACACAAAATGGGATGGTATTTTGCAAAAGTTGCGATACGAGAACTTTTTACGGATACGTGTTGAATACGACGCGCACACACGTTCGAATCAGCTTCCACGAAAGCCCACACGTTAGGATATACCATACGTGCCTTTCAGTGTAATTGGTACGTGATGAGGCAATCTCGTTTGGCGGAGCGCACTCCGTATCACAAAATTTTAATTTTAAAAGATTAAGTTTTTGGTCGTTTTGGAGGACGAATAATTTAACGTATACAACGAATTCACAAAAAACTAAAAAATAGAAAAAATCTCGGTTATATGGAGAAGAAAAACCCTTCAATTAGTTTTCTAAAATATTAAACAAGTATGCGGCAAATTGGGTGTGAACATGGGGGTTTGGGTTGAAGTTTATGCACTATTTTTGGTTAGTTTTTCGGTCATTTTTTGGTCGATTTTTTGACCAATCCAGGGCACAAAAATTTGTCCCGCTTAAACGAAAATCCTAGATGGTTAGGTTATGAATGTACACGGGCAAACTGCTCGCAAAAATAATCACAAATGAATGAGATACATCACCTTGAAGATGGGTGCTCGGGGCGGTGTTTATGCATGCGCGTGGTGCGTGGACGGCACGGACGGACGACGGCACGGGGCTGCCCGGGGCGACGGCGGTCGGCGCGGGGCTGGTCGTCGGCGTTGGTCGGTGGTGCGGGTTAGGGGATTAGGGTTATGGTTATGGTTTATGTTTTGTTATTGTATATATATATATATATATATATATATATATATATATATATATATATATATATATATATATAAGAGAAGGAGGGTGCCGCTGGGTTTTGCTTGGGGGGGTGTTTCTGTGGGAATGGGGGGGGGGGGTTAGTTTAAGGTTTAGCTTAGGGTTTAGTTTAAGGGTTTTAGTTAAGGATTGTTTAGTTTAGGTGTTTCTATATTTTTTTTCTTTTCTTTTCTTTCTCTTTTCTTTTTCTTTTTCTTTTTCTTTTCTTTTCTTTTATTTTCTTTTGTATTTATTATTATTAATACCATTACTAATACTATTACTATTACTATTAATATTATTATTATTACTACTACTATTATTCTCTTTTCTTATTATTATTATCATTATTATTCATATTATTATTATTATTATTACTATTATTATTATTGCTATTATTATTATTGCTATTATTATTAACTATATATTTACATATTTATATATATATAGATGGAATTATAAAAATCCAAAAAAAAAAAAATTTACACAAAATAAATTCTAAAAAATTACTTTGTAAAGTTTTAATAAAATACTACACTCAAAATATTTTATAAAATATTTTGTAATTAATAATTAGATATTTATCTAGTTATATAAATCAAGTAATTGAATTATCTAATTAACTAAGTAATTAATTAAATAGTTATCCACAAAACAGGTAATGAAAAATATTATGCAAATCTATAAAAAGAGAATTTACCAAATTTGGCACGGAGAATTATGGGGTGCTAATTATAGAAAAGTTGGAATAAGAAAATAACCACAATTAAATTATATATATAATATCTAAATACTTAACACTTAATCTAGGGTTGATACACTAATGTCATACTAATATCAAGGGATCAAATTTCTGTGCCACGAGAAGATCCTACAAGTAGTGTCTCCTGTGTAGGCTACTTCTTATGATGGACGATACAGATTTTGGGGCCATCCTATATTATTAATGTCTATACCACGGTGAAGTGTCCTAATAAAATTATTGAATTTGGGTTTTAATTGATTTGAAAAATAATCTAAAACAAATACAAGGAATACAAAATACGTACAAGATACCTATTTTTAGGTGAGGGGGTTTACACGTCGGGCTGCAGCAATAACATTCGTGAATGAAGTAGGTGCAACAAAGCCGATTAATCTCTGTAGCTCAAAGCTAAATCTGTCAAAGAACTTTTTCGCATTCTCCTCTTCTGTCATAATCAGAGTAGGGGCGAAGCGACTTAAATGGATGAACTCTGTATTGTACACTTCTACCGTCATGTTGCCTTGAGTGAGGCAGTTAAACGTATCCCTAAGTTCCATTCTGGCAAAGGCTGGAATGTACATCTCCTGGAAGAGTCTAGAGAACTCCTTCCAATTGACTCGGTCCAGTCTGAGCCGTCTCTCCTCAGATAGCCACCAGTGATGTGCATTGCCCATCAACTGTATCATGACGGCAGTTATCCAACGCTCCCTCAGAATCTCAACTACTTCCAATTGGTGTTGAGTGTTTGTGAGCCACTCATGAACTTCAGTGGGCTCCTCCTTGCCAGAAAATATATGGGGATTTGTATCACACCTTCTTCTCAAGCAGACTGCCGATTCAAACGACAAAAGTGCAATATCCTGACCCGCTTTCCTCAGGCGAGAATACTCGTTTGAGGCAAAAGACTTTCCAGACTTGGATCTTCAGGAGTTCTGGCTTAGGCTTTCAGAGGCTCGCTCTGAGTATCGCTCAACCGAGACGAATCATTGCTAAGGTGGGTGGCTACGGTGAACTTGTCTTTGCTTAGCCAGCACACTTAAAATATGGACGTTTTATGCTAGTCGCTAGTTGAATCACCCCCTGCACGCTAATAATAATATAATGCACCTAGCTAAGGAAATAATCCCAACTTGTATTTCTTGTGCTAGAATATGGAAATAAAACTTTACTTATAATTAGACCCTCGCATGCTACCTTTGCCTTGTGCTTCGAGTAAGAACGATACGTATATGCTCTTCGTAGTGCACTGCTTTACTTGCTATACTACACGACCCTAAATATGTCGCTCAGTAAGTCCCTATATGGTTTCACTTCTCGGCTTACCTTCGGGCCCGAGCCAACTTGAATGCTTATGTTTACACAAATGCATGCATGCCTGCTTATATGTTAACTTGTAATATTGTCTCGACTCAATGGTTGCCACACAGAACTTATGCCACAAGCAAGTAACACTATCGCGTATCGTACATGCATTGAGTCAGCCAGAATACTATCGAATAGTCCTTCTATACCACTGAACCTACAAGTATCCGGGATCGTTAGGTCACCAAAGGCAATCCCCGTACCAGGGGAATGCAACAAGGTAAGTTGTAAATACTGAACGAGAATCCTGCCAAGCAAATCAAGTAACATAGCTCATGGAGCAATACTCGTTCCGAGAAAAAATACCTCTTGTACTCGTGTTATGGATTGTCTTGTCAAGCAATGGATTTGGAAAGACCTTGACCTTGCATGTCGCGAACAACTTGAAAAAGTTGAACTTCTGATCTCGTTCCAGGGACAGTTTCTGGGGCACCGGGGCCGATCCGATCCGGATGGAACACATATTGTATAACAGGATGTCGTGTGCGCTTCAAGCTGCACCATTCTGCTAGTGGGTCCATTGTATTGGCAGGATAGCTTGTGGTGCACCTTGTACTTTTTTTAGCTTTCCACTCTCGTCAATGACCAGAGCTCCATTATATTGGTGTGATGGTTTGTAGCACCTCTTGTTCTTTCGTTGCATTCCATCCGCGTCAATGACCCATCTTTTATGGCTATGCCAGTGATAATTGTTCATATAGATAAGTCTTCCTCGCTTAGCGGCTATCCGCGTGTGAGTTATTGCATCGCCTCGAGAATATCTGAAACACCTGAATGATCACAACGCAATTGTATATATGGAGCACTTGAACGTATTATGCAACACACCTGAGAAATCCTTAAGACTCGTGCATCCGAAACATAACCTCGCTCACGACACTTGGGTTTGCATAAGTTATTTGCCTGGATTTCATTATATGAATGCTTGTGCTTGAATTAACTTAGTTTGCCTTGGGCAGGAAAGGACAAATGGTACGTTCGTTAAGCCTCACCGTGTTTCCTCTTTTGTTGCACGGTGCACTGCCACACGAGTTAGGCTATTCAATCCTTGCCGTAAAATTGATCTTAAGACAATTTGAAAGACAATAAAATAGTCGGTGCACGGAACCTATATTACGTGTTTGAATTTGTCAAGCGGGCGAGTAGCCTCCCTACTAGTGCATTCATGCACTGATAATCCACCAGATTGTTAGCAGGGTGCGGAAGAACCTCGTTCGATGCGGATGCCTCCTTCGTGCGTGCTAAAGCATGGATTTCACTCTGAAGCCTTGGAGCGGTACGTCCGAAACTGAAGCACATATACAAGATATAATGTTAGAATATCGCCTATACATCATTCCACAAATATAAGCTATTTGGCATGCTTTTACTGTTTCAGAGAGAGAGAAAGGCTTGAACGACTTGTAATCTCGGCTATACGCCGCTTGTAACCCTTGTTCAAAATAAATAAAGAGTTTGCTTACTTCCCAACTTGTCTTATTCAATGCTTCCGCTATTGTCGACTCAGGGAACTTGTTACCAAATTGCCTATGCATTTATAATTCTGCTATAATCGGACAATCTGTGTGAATTTGTGGCTTAAACCTCTTACCGCCAGCCAATGAACCATGACCTTGCACGGGCGCGGCTCACGCTTGTGCGGCATCACGCCCAGATGGGCCGAAGCGATCGTCCCATAGGAGCGCTGGCGCAGTGATTCTTGCCTTGCAAGGATGGCCGATTAGCCTGCGGAAGATCGGGGTGTGACAGATTGCTATTAGAGCTTGGCTATACGCCTTTGGACTTTGTTTCAATTTTCTCAGTTTCGAAAGTTTATTCGTGGGTTATGTGCACACTCTCTCAATGTCCCAACGGAATGTTCCAAAAATGAGTCTAAATACTTTCAAAATGTGCATATAAATGATGTAATTTCTTGTACGAAATTGTGATGCTAAGGCCTTTGTGCCAACCTGTGCTAGACCCATTGGGATTAGACTCGTGCTAGAATTGCGACATGTGCGAACCAGAAATGCCTATACATGTTTTCCCAACTGGTTAGTACGGAATCGAATATTATCCCGATCGGTTAGTTATGCACACAGCCTTTCGGCTAAGCTGTATTAAGTATCGTATGCCAATACCCATTGGTGCAAGCTAAGTTAGAACAAGAATGGGATATCATTCAGGAATAAGACAAGTCAGACTTAGAATGCCAACCGATAAAAATATTATCAGTTTATCGCTTAGGCGAATATAGAAAATCATGCTTGGATTTTGGGAAATAACCCGAACGATATTTTGTGTTGGAAGATACAAATCAATAGAGGATTTGATTGGATGACTCAATTCTGAGTGGTGTATGGATCATTTAGAAATATCCAAACAGATTCATAGGTTTCATGAAATAAGTCGGATTAAACGAATTGAGGAATGTCTTGAATAAATAATAAGGCTTATATCGAATTGGGATTCACGGAAGCGGAAATCGATATCTTGGTTAAGGAAACTTGTTGGAAACTTGAGGATTGTGCGTGCGATTTTAGATTAAATTAAACGGAATAAACTTGAATACAATATCGCTCGAATAAAAATTAGCCAAGAACGAATATTATGGTTCGATGAAAGAGAAGAACGATAACTCTCGAAATTAGTCCCAACGAGAATGGTTGCCCAGCGGGAGCGCCGGCGTGGTGATTTCACGTACGACGGGGTTGATCGAACTCACGAAAACATGTTCGGTGATTATTCCAAATGAACGCGATGAATGGAACGTATCAAAAATGGAATAGAATTGGGTTTAGATATTTAAAACATAGTTGCTTGAGGATTGATATAAGTAGACTATGGAAATTACCGAACGGTAACATCAAAGTTGGATAATTTTGCTAGACGATTTAGAATCACTGCATGAACAGACTTGACTTGATGGACTTGATAGATATAACTTGGATGGAGCAAAAGTGAAATAATAAGGTATCTCAATCGTGCCAAAGTAAACCATAACATTCAAACATTCTTGTCTTGTGTGAGCGTAACTCTATGCTCGTACATGCATCACGCCCGGGTTAGGATGATTATCCAGCGGGAGTATTGACGTGGTAACCTCACGTCTAACGAGGGTGATCGAACTTACGGGAGACCGGAGCGTGATAACTAATGGATCGTCTTGACTTTGGTTCTACACGATAAGACGAATTGGGAATGCAAGTGATCGAAAATATTTTGAGGATAAGTTAGCCTAGAACCTGGAACAATCACGCTTGATGGTTTCGTGAATGGATACATGAATCAGGTTAAATGAATTGGAGTTAAACTAAAGGTTTAGAATCGAATCTTGGCTTGGTGGACTAGACTTGGTATGGATAAAGATTCTATCAAAATATGTTTGGAGAGATAGACTATGCAAATCACTAGACTTGTCCTACATCTTGGATATATTATGGATTTTACTGAACGGACTCGTCTTTCGTATAAACGAACGTGTTATTAAGAGTAGAAAAAAATATGTGCTCGATGTTTAGAAATCGGAGTAAAACGAGCTTGGGTAGAATATCCCGTACAAATGAACAATAGTTTGACCCTAGGAATTGGGGGCGAGCATCGTGCGACAAATTTGCACGATGTATCGTATGATTGAACTTGTACCTATAAACTTGTGAGCTAACCTAGCAATTAGGCAGACGATCCTATGATGAGTAAATGAACCTGTGTAACCGACTTTAGCATATTGCTTGAACAAGCTATAGAACTGGGGCAACAAGACTTAGGGTTAGACTTGGAAACAATAACCTGTGCTATGTTTGACCCGAACGGATGAACACTAGTCGGTAGATCAGATAGATCGTGCTTAACGGTAGTGCAAATATTTGGTTGGAATGGAAAATGACTTGGAATTTGATTGACCCTATCGAAAATATCCTTGTGATTGATAAACGAACCTTTGAGATTTTTGCAAGTAGCTTGTCCGATTTTACTATCTCTAAGTTTGGTTGAATGCGTATGTTTGAGGGACGCCTTGAACATGTGCACGATCCAAGACTCAAAGAGATATAAAACTCGAGTGCTGAGACTTCGCTATCGCTAAGTTGGTTGATATACATATGTTTGAAGGACGCTTTGAATATGTGCACGATCCAGACTCGCGATATGCTGATCTCAAATGCTAGTGCAAGTGAATATCCACCTGAACAAGTATAATGACTTGTATAAGTTTGCCTCAGCCTTAGATCATTAATCAAGATCGAGATTAAAATGTACTCCGCGTTAAGAAATATGTCCAACGCTAAGGCACAAATGAGACTGACTCATCATACACGCGACACGGCGTAAGGATCGAGTAGGAGATTGTGTTCAAACGGATTTAGTGGTTCCGATTGCTACACTTGGGCTAGATTCCATAATGCGATAGAATGACCTGCGCTCAGGAAGTCTCGAGGATGAGACTTTTTCTGAGTGGTGTATAATGTAACACCCCGTTCCGCTCAAGCGGACTGCCGATTAAAACGGCAAAAGTGCAACGTCCAGACCCACTTTGCTTAGGCGAGAATACTCGTTTGAGGCAAAAGACTTTCCATACTTGGATCTTCAGGAGTTCTGACTTAGGCTTTCAGAGGCTCGCTCAAAGTATCGCTCAATCGAGGTGAATCATCGTTAAGGTAGGTGGCTACGGTAAACTTGTCTTTGCTTAGCCAGCACACTTAAAATATGGATATTTTATGCTAGTCGCTAGGTGAATCACCCCCTGCATGCTAATAATAATATAATGCACCTAGCTAAGGAAATAATCCTAACTTGTATTGCTTGTGCTAGAACATGAAAATGGAACTTTGCTTATAATCCGACCCTCGTATGCTACCTTTGCCTTATGCATACAAGACCCCGCTATGCTTCCAGTAAGAACGATACGTATATGCTCTTCGTAGTGCACTGCTTTACTTGCTACACTACACGACCCTAGATATGTCGCTTAGTACGTCTCTATTCGGTTTCACTCTTCGGCTTACCTTCGGGCCTGAGCCAACGTGAATGCTTATGTTTTCACAAATGCATGCTTGCCTGCTTATATGTTAAGTTGTAATGTTGCCTCGACTCAATGGTTGCCACACGGAACTTATGCCACAAGCAAGTAATACTATCACATATCATACATGCATTGAGTCAATCAGAAGACTATCGAATAGTCTTTCTGTACCACTGAACCTGCAAGTATCCGGGACCGTAAGGTCACCAAAGGCAATCCCTGTCACGTCCCAGTCCCAAAATACCGAGGGACCGGACGCGTGGCAATGGCCAGCAGTACGCTCCGATGGACAAACCCAATTTAATGGATCCACCAGGGCATACTTAAGCTATAATATAACAATAAGTAGGTCCAATGATACAAATCACAGTCTAATCTAATCTCATCCACAACAAATAATCACAGATCCAATGCCAGAATAATGTAAATAAAATAACTAATAAGTCTCAATAAAAGTGTCTCGGAGAACAATCCGAGAATAAGTCTGGTACATCAATGAAATAGACTGGAAATAAAATAACTATAAACTAAAATAAATGAGTATCTCAAGCCAATACTCAAGAGAAGTCCTCTGGTACAATCTCGTCCTCAGATCCTGGTTCTGCTCCAATGTAGGCACCTGCTCCTGCTAATGCTAATGCTCCAGTCCCGTATACCTCGGGATAGATCTCGTCAACTAACCGTGGGAACATAATCCGGATCCAGGTACTCAGGGGACATAGCAAGGTACAAGAAAGCTCATGCCAAAATAAATACAGTACAGCAATAAATGAAATAATAGGGTAAATAAATAACCAGCTAAGTGATATGCAAGTGAGAGTGTTAGTCCTACTCGGGCTGAGACTACTACAGGATCAGTGTCGGAGAAACCCATAGCAGTATTTTCTCGAAGGGCCAGAACTGGTACCATAGCTCTGTGTCAGAGACTAAGACACATCCAAATTACAATATAAATAATATAATCAGCCTTGATATGGTAATACTCTCCCCACCCAATGAAATCTCATGTCTCATGTCTATGACACGCAGGATCAAAACTAATGCAACAAGTCAGGATATAATCTAAGCATGTAAACTGTGTATGTCATAAACCTGTATCCTATACAGAATCACCATGAATATCTCAAGAAGATTCTGTCTCATAAATAGTGTCAAGTGTCCTGGGTATAATGTACTTGATAAGACAAGTACGAGGACGTAAATGGTCACGAATGTCCATCTCTAGATGACAATACACAACACCGCGTACGGTGTTGGCACCCGACTATAATCGGACGCTAAGTAAGTCACACGGTCCTAGGTTAAGCATGCACAACAATATAAAAGAATCAAGAAAAATATGTAACAAGACTGCAAAGTTTGGCAAGGTACACTTGCCTGGGGTCCTGGCTCCAACTGTAGCTTTGGTCTCAGTGTGATCTGCTGGTACTACTCCGGTTGCTGAAATAAACATCACCATTAGATTCAGAAAATATCAAATAGCTAAAAATGCCTGTCCTTAAGTCCAATTTGGACACAGGGGCAAAAATGACATTTCCGGGTCAAAGCGGGGTCCACATGTGGGCCATTTTGCACCGAAAAGTGTGTCAGGGTCAAAGGTCTCTAAATTCCTCAAACTCAGTGTCTAAAAGTCAGGAACGATGATAGGAACCCAACGGAACTTTCAGAATTAGATTCCGATGAGCCGATCACAAAATCGCCCGTCAAGTGGAGCTTGTGGGGCCCACGATATGCGATTTTGTCAACGTTCTCAAAATCGAACCAAACTTGGGTCATAGGACCAGCGTATTGCTACGAGTCTGATGGCGCAAGTTTCGTCTCGATCCGACGTGCATACACAAAGTTACAGCGTATTCCAGAAAGGATAGATACGGGACGGTGTCGGCGGATACGTGATGATTCTGGTGTGCGCGCACATCCGAATTGACTTCTGCAAAATCCTATACGTCCGTATCAACAACGCGCATGTTTCGGTAAAGATCGCGTGCGACCAAGTCGTCCCGTTTGGATGGGCGCACTCAGTTTCGGGGTGAAACGGGGTATTGGTTTTCCTATTTTTGGATCGCGGTTTGCGATCACTACAGGACGCGATGCACCGAGCGGTTTGCACGGGCACCGAGAGGGTCATACGGTCTACGCGTTGCAACTGACAGAATTGAAAACGGATATACGAGGAGGGAGAAAACGGTACCTGAACAGGGCTCCAAAAGTCTGAATTATACGTGTCCGAGTGTCGTCTCGACTCGTGGGGACACTGTGTCCTGTGTCAGGGCCGAGCTAGGGTTAGGGTTCAGTCTGCCCAACCGCCGGGGACTCGACGGAGGAGCGCTGGGCAGACGGCTGCTCGCCGGGGCGGCTCTGGCCGGAGACGGCGGAGGCTGCGGTGAGGCGCTCGAGCGGAGCTACTTCGGTGGTGGCTGATTCTGGCAGCGGCTGCGCTGGAGGGGAGGTGACAGCGCTGGGTCAGGGTGAGCACGAATGGAGGGAGGAGCAGAGGGAGTCGAGAAGGGTGCTGGACTCGGCGGCGGGTCGAGGGGGAGTCGGGGTCGGGTGCTGGACTCGGCGGCGTGTCGAGGGGGAGTCGGGGTCGGGTGCTGGACTCGGCGGTGTTAGGGCTAATAGAGGATGGCGGAGGAAGGAAGTCGAGGTTGTGGGGAGAGACGGAGGGGGTGATCGTGCTGCTGCGGAGAGGGTGACGGGGGTGAGGCGAGGCCGAGCGGGGAGGATCGAGGAGATGACTAGGGACGGGTCAACATAGTTCTGGGAGGAGGAGGAGGGCGGAGCAAGGAGGTTCTGGGGGCGGAGTAGTCGGCTGTGCGGTGGAGTCGAGGGATCGACGGTTAGGGCAGAGACGGGCGACGAGGAAGGGAGAGAGGGGGCTGAGCTAGGATTCAGACGAGGGTCTCGGCGGCGGAGCTGGAGAAAGACGGCGGCGGCGTTACGGATCCCGAGACGCATTAAATAGGTGCTACAGTAGAATCCGATTAGGGTTCGGTTATGGGTTAATGGGTTTGGCTCGGGTCAGGATCGATTCGGATCCGACCCGATCCGCTAGCGTTTAAGGATGGGTTCGGGTCTGCGGGTTTCGGGTCGGGTTTAGATTCGACCCGACCCGCTAAGGGCAGGGTTCAGTTCAACTGAACCGGGTCTGGGTTGGTTTGGTTTATTTCAAATAAACCCGGTTTATTTCAGGGTTTAATTAGGTTTAATTATTTAATAGTTTTTAGGATTTTAAACGGGTTTTCGGAGTCCAATAAATTCACCAAAATTTACCCTATGTCCGGTTTTCCATTTTACATCATAAAATATTATTTCTATAATATTTTAATTTTATTTAACAGCAATTAAAAATCATTTAATTACCAATTACCTAGATTTTAATTACAGAAAAATCTTGAAAAATTCCAGAAAATTATGAAAAATCTAAATTAAAATTTTTTGAAAAAATCAGGGGGATTACAATCCCCGCACCAGGGTAATACATCAAGGCAAGTTATAAATACTGAACGAGAATCCTGCCAAGGAAATCAATACAGCTCATAGAGCAATACTCGTTCAGAGCAAAAATACCTCTTATACTCGTGCTATGGATTGTCTTGTCAAGCTATGGATTTGGAAAGACCCTGACCTTGCATGTCGCGGACAACTTGAAAAAGGTGATCTTCGGATCTCGTTCCACGGACAGTTTTTGGGGCACCGGGGCTGATCAGATCTGGATGGAACACATATTGTATAGCAGGATGGCGTGTGCGCTTCATGCTGCACCATTCTTCTAGTGGGTCCATTGTATTGGCGGGATGGCTTGCGGCGTACCTTGTACTTTTCGTAGCTTTTTACTCTCGTCAATGACCCGGGGTCCATTGTATTGGCATGATGGTTTGTAGCGCCTCTTGTTCTTTCGTTGTATTTCATCCTCGTCAATGACCCATCCTTTAAGGCTATGCCAGCAATAATTGTTTATATAGATAAGTCTTCCTTGCTTAGCGGCTATCCGTGTGCGAGTTATTGTATCACCTCGAAAACATCTGAAATACCTGAACGATCATAATGCAGTCGTATATATGGAGCACATGAACGTATTATGCAACATACCTTAGAAATCCTTAAGACTCGTGCATCCGAAACATAACCTCGCTCACGACACTTGGGTTTGCATAAGTTATTTGCCTGGATTTTATTATATGAATGCTTATGCTTGAATTAACTTGGTTTGCCTTGGACAGGGAAGGACAAATGGTAAGTTGGTAAGTCTTACCGTATTTTCTCTTATGTTGCACGGCGTACTGCCACACGAGTTAGGCTATTCAACCCTTGCCGTAAAATTGTTCCTAAGATAATTAGAAAGACAACAAAATAGTTGGTGCACGAAACCTATATTACGTGTATGGGTTTATCGAGCGGGCAAGTAGCATCCCCACCAGTGCATTCATGTACTGATAATCCACCAGATTGTTTGTAGGGTGAGGGAGAACCTCGTTCGGTGTGGATGCCTCCTTCGTGCATGCTAAAGCATGGATTTCACTCTGAAGCCTTGGAGCGTTGCGTCCGGAACTGAAGCACATATACAAGACATAATATTGGAACATCGCCTATACATTATTCCATAAATGTAAGACACTTGGCACGCTTTTACTGTTTCAGAGAGAGAGAGAGGCTGAGCGACTTGTAATCTCGGCTATACGCCACTTGTAACTCTTGTTCAAAATAAATAAAGAGTTTGCTTACTTCTCAACTTGTGTTATTCAATGCTTCCGCTATTGTCGACTTAGTCAACTTGTTACCAAATTGCCTATGCATTTATAATTCTGTTACACTCGGACAATCCATGCAACTCAGTGGCTTAGACCTTATACCGCCAGCCAATGAACCACGAAATTGTACGGACGCGGCTTACTATCGTGTGGTATCATGCCCAGATGGGCCAAAGACATCATCCCACGGGAGAGCTGGCGCGATGATTCTTACCTAGCGGGGACGACCGATTAGCCTGCGGGAGATCGGGGCATGACAGGCTTCAGCTGGCAGAAATCAGTGATAGATACCGTCGATGGCCGTCTAGCTGGTGGATTCGCCTGCTCCAGTGTGGTCACTATACTGTTCCTTAGGTTCTCTGCCTTCTGACGCTGAGCCTCTTGATGAACCTGATGTTATGCTTGCATCATTGTGTAGAATATTTAGAACATCTATTGTCCGTCCATAGGCTGTCCTGGTGGAAAAACGGGCATTGGTGGAGTAAACTATGATGGTGGTGGAATATCATCTCGTCAGAACCTCGAGGCATGATGATCTGCTTGATTGCATTATTGAGTGGATGGATCTCCACTTAGTGGCATCACCCTATCATCGTAGGTAACCGCAACACCTTGTGTGTACCCGCGGGAGTCTCGTCACTGGCTCGTGGATCTATTATTCTTTATAGAAAGTAAAATATGAGAGACGCATAGAGGAGTCAAGGCAGGATGCAAGTCAAGAAATAATTTTAAAGTCAATATAGAGGTTTAGAACAGGTCAACAAGTGGATGAGATCCTATAATTTATTATGTCCAAATTTGTAGGCTTACTCGGTTCCTTAGTTAAAACCAAAGCAATATATTTATAGATCTGCATGGGCCACCACAAAAAACTATGTCACGCCCCAGTCCTAAAATACCGAGGGACTAGCCACATGGCAATAGCAAGCAGCACAACTCCAATGGGTAAACCCAATTTAAAGGACCCGTTAGAGTGCACTTAAGTTGTAACAAATATAAATACAAGTTTGCCCCCTATCACAGTATAATTTTAATCTCATCCAAAGAAAATAAACATAATTCAATATGAAAGACCAGTCAAGATAATAGATAAAAGAAAATAGTCCATCATCAGGTCAAAATAAGTAGTATTTTGGGGAATAATCTGTCAAAATAAGAAAACAGAATAATGCCAATACATATGTCTATAAGTCCAGATATGAAATAACAATAAGCATAGATAACTGAGTAGGTAACTGAATACTCAGGAGCAATCCTCTGGCACAACCTCATCCTCTGGTGCCAGTACCGCTCCATCGTCAGCTCCTGTCCCATAAACCTCAGGGTAATCGACCTCTACTGTACATGGGAACATAATCCGGATCCAGGTCCTCAGGGGACATAGCAAGATACAAGAAACACACAAGCCAAATAAAATACAGTAAATAAAATTGATCCTCAGACAAGCTATGTAACCAGCTATGTGAAATTCAAATGAGAGCATCACTAGTACTCAGGCTGAGACCACTACAGTCTCTGTGTCGGGAAGCCCATAGCAGCAAGTAGTATCACGACTCTAGTATATGTGCCAAAGCAAGTAGTATAGTATATATATAATCAGCCTATAGCCTGTGTGTCTCTCCCCACCCAATGTAACCTCACGTCTCATATCCATAATGTCTCATGTCCATAACACGCAAGATCATGACCTCTAGCTAGTACACCGAGTCATAATGATCTCTCTATATATGCAAGTCTCTTATCACGAATTCTGTAAGCCTATACATAATCACTATGAATAACTCAAGAAAGATCCTGTCACATAAAATAGTGTCAAGTGTCCTACGGTATGACGTACTTGGTAAAGCAAGCATGCAAAAGTATAGGATCGTGGAATCAACTCTCTAAATGACGTTACACAACTCCGCGTACGGCATCGACATTCGAATCTAGTTCAGACGCTAAGCAATATCTCACGGTCCTAGGTTGAACAGGTACATAACAGAATTATATATATAGAAAGAACTCAAGAAAATACTATAACAGGATCTCTGCAGATTTGGCAAGGTACACTTGCTGGGTTCTGAACTCCGTCAGTTGCTCCTGTAAAAATGGAATTTTCAAGTACGCCTCCGGATGCTGAAACAAATATTATTATTTCTCTCAGAATACTTGAAATAGCTAGGATTGACTACCCATAAGTCCAATTTGGACATAGGGGCAAAATTAACAGTTTTGGGTCAAAGCGAGGTCTACATGTGGCCCACTTCGTACCGAAAAATGTGCCAAAGACAAGTTACTCCAAATTCATCAAACTTAGTGTCTACAAGTCCAAAACGATGACACGAACCCAACAGAACTTCCAGAACTGGATTTCGATGAGCCGGTCACGAAATATCCTATCAAGTAGAACCGTGGGGCCCGCAAAACGGTATTTCGTTAACGTTCTCTGAATCGAACCAAACTTGGGTCATAGGACTAGCATAACGCTGCGAATCCGATAGAGCAAGTTTTATTGCAAAATGATAAGCACACACAAAATTATGACAAGTGTCAGAATAGGCCAATACGGTATTTTTTTACGAATACGTGTTATTTTCGGTGTGCACGTATATCCAAATCAAGTTCTGCAAAATCTTACACATCAGCGTTGAAGATACGCACCTTTTGGTAAAATACTCACACGACGAAGTCACTTCGTTTAAAGGGACGCACCCCGTATCGAGAAAATTTAGGTTTTACAAAACTAAGTTTTTTACAGATTTCAACAGTAAATAAATTATAGAATAATTCAATTTTTAGAAAAATTATTTAAAGGGATTAAAAATAGGTTATGTTGTCAAAAAATCTGTTCAAGTAGAATTTTAACATCGCGTGCCGTTATGGAGATAACGAGACTTAAATATGCGTACTTGGAATAGTTTTTGATCTCAAAACTCGATCATTTTTTTCTTGTTTTGTGTTACAATTTTCTATCGACACAGGACACGATAAACTAAACTACTTAAATAGGGTTCATGGGGGTTATGTGGTCTTTATATAGGATTCGATGGGTCATTATTTAGTTAATTGTGCAGAGAGAAAAGGAGATGGGAAGAAGGGTACCTTGTTTGGCTCTGTTGTTCACGATTTTTGGGCGGCTGCTTGCGGCGGCGGTCGACGGTAGTTGGCGGCGGTCGACGGCTGCTGGCAGCAGTCGACAGCGGTTAGCGACGGTCGATGGTGTTTTTGGACAGTAGGGGAGATGCTAGTGGTGGTGGTCTGCTCTGATGTACATATAGGAAGTGAATTGGGGGGATTCGGAATAGGTAAAGAGAGGTCGCAAGGGTTTACAGGGAGAGGAATCGAATAAGTCGGGGAGGGGTAAGGTTACTGTAGTGAGGGAAATGGGTTTCGAGTTTCGGGTGTGAGTGCGGGTTTTGGGTTCAGGTGGATTTGGTTTAGGGTTTAGGGTTTAGGTTTAATAATTAATATATTAACCATAAATATATGTATATATGTAGCCATATATAAATAGGTTGGAACCCCAAATAATTTCCAAAAAATCTATAATTCTCTAATAATAGTTGTACACCCAAAGATATATTTTATGTGTAATATTATAAATTAATTAAATATACATAATTATCAATCAATGAATATAATATATTAATTAGGTAAAAAAAGTAATAAAAAAATCTCCTTAATCACAATAATTACATAATACCAATATTAATAAAAGTTAAAATTTAAATATGAAAAATTAGGGGGGTTTACACGCCTAAGAAGAAAGGGAATACAAAGGAATCGCACGAGATGTCATTCAAACGAGTTAGAATTTGTTGAACAAGTGATATGGCTTATATCAATTAGGGATTCAAAGGTAATAAAAATTAATACCTTGGTCGAGAAAACTTAGTAAATCGTACGAGCGATTTCGAATTGAATCCAATGAATTAAAACTTGAGTGTGAAATAAAATAATCTATGATGCAATCAGAGTATAGCGCGAAGGAAGATAGCGTGCATCGAAAATATAGAATGAGTAGGATATCGCTCGATAGAATTTTAGCCTGCGTATGAATGTTATGGTTTCAAATTTGGATGACTAATACGATATCGAAAAGTGGAAGATAGTAAGGATTGATGCAAGTTAGAAAATTTTGGTTTAATGATGGAGGTAGGCGATAACGGATTTAATCTTGATTTTGACGAACGATCTAAAATCTAGTTCGAAAGGTAACACTCGACATCGAGACTAAATGAGAATGATTATCCCGCGGGAGTGCTTGCATGGTAATTTTATGTCCGACGGAGATGATCGAACTCGCGGGAACATATTTGAATATTATAAAAATAAACTCGATGAATGAAACATAAAAAATTTGGATAGGCTTGAGCTTGAGGATTTAAACTTAGTTGTTTGAGGAATGTTAAAAGCAAACTATGAATTGATCGAACGGTAACATTGAAGATGGATGATTTTGCTAGGCGAATTATGATCATGGCCTGAACGGACATGACTTGATGGATTAATGTACATCTTGGATGAAACAAAGTGTGATGATAAGGTGTCTTTTCATTCGATGATAACCATAACGTTTGATGTTCTTGCCTTGTACGAGTGAAACTCCATGCTCGTATATATGTCACGTCCGGATTAGAACGATTATCCCGCGAGATCATTGGCGTGGTAATTTTACGTCCAACGGGGATGATTAAAATTATGGGAGATTGGAGCATGATAATTAAAGGATCGTCTTGACTTGTGGTTTGACACGATAAGATGAGTTTCATGATACAAATGAATCTAAGTGTTTTGAGGAGGAGTTAGTCTAGAACGTGAAGTAAGATATACATGATGATTTCATGAACGGATACGTAGATCGTGTCGGACGACTTAGAGTTTATGATTTATATCGAAGATGTAGAATAAGATCGTGACTTGGTGGTCAAGATTTAGAAAAGAATGGATAGGTAAATTTTATCAAACGTAATAGAGGAGATAGACTATACAAATCAATGGGTTTGACCTACGACGTGGATATATCGTGGACTTGATTGAACGAACATGTCTTAGGAACAATTTTGCTAAAATAAACCTGGATCCTATGCAAATAAACGTGTTGATATGGATAGAATGATCTGTAATCGATATTTAAAAATCTGAGTAAAACGAGCTTGGGTAGAATACCCCTAAGAAAGAATAATGGTTTAACCTTAGGAATTTGGGGCGAGTATCGTCCAACGAATTTTCTCGATAAAAATCGTGAACTTAAAATATACCTATAACCTTATGAGCCGACCTAGCGGTTAGGAAGACGACCATATGCCGAGTAAAAGAATTGTACGACCGACTTTAGAGTATTGCTTGAACAAGCCATAGAACTGGGCAGCAAGACTTAGAGTTAGGCTTGGGTCGATAAATGTACACTATGTTTAACATGAATGAAATAGATAATAATAAGACTTGGATGCTAGTGGGTTGATCGGATAGATCGTGCTTAACGGTAGTGCAATACTTGGTTTAAGTGAGTTTGGAAATGACTTAGATTTTGATTGACCCCGTTGGAGGTATCATTATGATTTGTAAGACGAGAACCCTTAAAATTTTTGTGAGTAGCTTGTCCGAATTCACTATCGCTGAGTTTGATTGAATACATGTGTTTGAGGGATGCCTTGAACGTATGAACGATCCAAGACTCAGTGATATGTTGAACTCGAGTGCAAAGACTTTACTATTGCTAAGTTGGTTGACATGCATATATTTTGAAGGATGTCTTGAATATTTGCACAATCCAGACCGCGATATGCTGATCTCGAATGCTAGTGCAAGTGAATATGTTATATTCGTATGGACGAGCATAACAAATTGAATAAGTTTGCCTCAGCCCTAGATCATCAATTATGATGGATTATAATATATCCTGCTTTAAGGGATATATGTTCCGCACTAAAGTGTAATAGAGACCGAGTCAGAGCTTGGATTGAATGATAGAGTCATTCAATCAGACAAACCCAGGATACACGGTGCACGGAATAAGGAACGAGTAGGAAGTTGTGTTCGAACGGATCTAATGATACGGATTGATATTCTTGAGATAGACTCGATAGATACGATAGAATGATTTGCGCTCAGGAATTCTAGAGGACGAGACTTATTATGAGTGGTGTATAATGTAACGACCCGTTCCGCTTTGCGGAGGGCCGATTAAAATGGCACAAGTATGATGAATCGACCCGCTTTGATCAGCGAAAAGACTTGCTTGAGGCAAAGGATTTCAGACTTGGCCCTTCAATAGTTCAGACTTAGACTTTCAAAGACTCGCTCGGAGTATCGCTCGACCGAGGTGAATCATCGCTAAGGTGGGTGGCTACGATAAACTTGTCTTTGCTTAGCCTGCACACTTAAAAATATAGTCGATACATGCTACTCGCTAGACGAATTACCCCTTGCATGCTAATAAAGAATAAAACACACCTAGCTAAGAAAATAATCCCATCTTATATCTCTTTGCATAGAACATGGAAGTAGATCGGTTGAATGGAATAGTATGCTCGTTTTACAGTTCTTAAAACCTCACCCTCGTAGCATTACTTTTGTTCCTTATATGTTCCTCCAAGTATATCATTTTATATGTCTTGAAATGCTTGTTATATAGATATTGCCTCGATATAGAAGCACAACACAGATCATGGTTCACTTACCTGTGGCAGGAAGACTATCAAAATAGTCGTTCTAAGCCAAATAATATAAACATAAAAAGTTTTCGGGACCGTTGGGTTGCCAAGGAAACTCTAAAAAATGAGAGCTGCAATAAGTAGTAAAATATCAGCATAAACGGTGCATTGAATGTAACACACTAGTCATGAGATTTTTGAACGAGTATATGCATTCGCACTGTGTCAAGTAGTTATGTTCATTCATGGCCTTAAAATGTTGCATATAATAAAAGCTTAGTGTTGATCGTCAATGGTCATGGACAACCTGTGCACTGGCTTATGGTTCCTGCGGTCGGTACGCTAGTCGCAACGGGGCCGATCTGAACCGGTCAGGAATATTCAGATAGTCGTTTGCTTTGGACGGAAAGGCGTGTAGCGGGGCTCGCTACCTGTGTTGCATCACATTCCCATGCCAAGACTATAACTTGTCCATGGCGGCTCCTTAGGTCATAAGACCAATTATGTATCATTAAGTACATTATATACGTGGCCGCAACCCGTGTATGGGTTCGTATGAACTTGGGGCAAGTAACTAATATACGGAGTACTCAACGTACAGATCGTTAATTGAACAAAGTAATCTGAAGCTTTGAATACATTGAATAGTCTGAGTATAACATGTCTATACAAGTATAACATGCCTGTGTAAAATGAGTATAAGATATATGAGTAATCTGTATGGCCTGAGTATAACGTATTGCACAACCTGAGTCACAAAGCAATATGAGTATAGTAATTTGTGTTTTTGTGCACCTATTTAGAAATACGCTCGTAGCATACATATGTTCATTATGTGAAACTTGGAATTTCTATATATATATTAATGCTTGGTTTAATTTGGTTTTATACTTGGACAAGGAAGGACAAATGGTAAGTTGGTAAGTATCGCCGTGTTTCTCGTATATCGCACGATGCACTACCACACGAGTTAGGCTTTGTATCTTATGTCATAAAATTGATCCTAAGGCAAGACTAGAAAGATAACTTAATAGATGGTGCACGAAACTACTATAACGTGATGGATTTGTCGAGTGGGCGAGAAGCCACCACACCAGTGCATTCATGTACTGATAACCCACCAGATTGCTTGCAGGGTACGGGAGAACCTTGTTCGATGCGGAACGTCCCCTCGTGCGTGCTAAGGCAAAGAGTTCTCTCTAAAGCTTTAGAGTGTTATGTTAGGAGCTGGCGCACATATACAGGACATAATGTTGGAACATCACCTATGTATCATCCTAAGTTGTAAGTCGCTTGGCACGCCTGTATTATTTGAGAGAGAGAGAGGGAGCGACTTGTAATCTAGGCCTAGCACCACTTGTAACCTTATTTATTATTCAATAAAGAGCTTGTTTATGTATCATACTTGTGTTTATTCTATGCTTTTGCTGTATTGACTTGGTGAACTAGTTATCAACGGCCGTTTCGGTATTTGTTTTGCGCAGGCGCAACTCCAGGCTCGCGTGGTATCACGTCCCGACGGAAATGATCGACCTGCGGGAGCGCTGAAACAGTGATTGGCGCCTAGCGGGGATGATCGATTCCTTCGGGAGATCGGGGCGTGACACCTCAGAGGGACGTAACAAGATACATAAAAGTATGCCACAATATACTAAAATTAAACATCCAAAAAGTCTGCTAACTTTTCTATATGAAATACACTTTTGAAGACAATATCCTAATGAGGAGCTCTCGACTCATACAAGTGCTCGACACACATACTGCTCAATCGAGTCACTAGTGGCCAATCTAGAGAAAAAGTAAATAAATGCTCGATACACTTAGCGCTCTATCGAGTTACCCGTGACCAATCCAGAGGAAAAGTAAATAACAATGAGATCCCATACGCTAATAGTTATCCTCCCCACCCTGTGCTCCTATTCGCATCGTCTCCATAACACGATGAAACCTTTAAATAACTGCTAAGTCTTCTAACATGCAATTCTATTAGCAGTTATTTTCTACCGTACGTCCCATACGCATTGCTGGCCAGTCAATACGCTGGTTCGTGATCTATATAAGGCTCACAACTCATGTAAGAACTGTGTTATGGCCAAATGAGACATAAAGATATCTTAAAATCATGGGGTAGTCTCTTAACTCTAGGTCAATATGCAAAATAAAAATAAAGGACAAATAAAGACGCATAACGTCGTCGCACCCAAGTTTCCTTAGATGTTCAGTTGAATAATATACACAAATAAGAAAATAAATGATAGAAATAAAAATATGCATATGTGAATGTAAATAAACAGTAGTAATGGCAAGGTATAATTTTTTGCTCCGGAAAAGGATGGTCGCAACTCAAGACATTGTCCAATCTACTCCGTTATATAAATAAAACAAGTTAGGTTCTACTAGAGTGATTGAATCGGTTTCTATTCTTATCTATTTAATTCAGAATAAATCACCCTAAAATACTATTTTAATCATTAATACTATAATTTTAGTAATTTCTGGAATTTATAACTAATATATTTATTTTTACGAATTTTGGGACCCGTGGCACGCAAATTGAGATAATCCGTTGACTAAAAGTCAACCAACACAAATTCAAATTTTGTGCATGATTTCCTGTAGATTTCAACATCACAAGTATGCTAGAATTTATGGCTCATCCGAATTCGAATTCGTTTGAAAATTATTGCACATACAAAATCGTATTGCGCAACGGTGGTTGATTGCTAACCTAGAAGTTCTACGAAATTAACAGCATAGTAATATTTTGAATTAAATTCTAAAAAAAAATATGTCGATGGTCTCGATATTAGCTTTCCGAAACTTTAAACTGTTCATGATTCGGATTGCTGGTTCTCCCGAAATCGTGAAAACACCGAGACGAGTCTATTTTCGGACATGCTGTGCTCTACGAATTTTCCAGAATTTAATATTCAGAATTTTGTGAAACAAATTACATATTCTGAAACTAACCTCAATACAGTTCTAACCCAAGAAATTGGGATACGTTTGGAGTTCGAAAGGATATAGACTGGACACGTGTTAGAATCTGGTTGGGTGGTTTGTTTATATTATTTATTTTTGATTTGCCTTTATCCAAACATTATTTAAGTCATTTTAAATTTAAATAACTGAAAATAAATATTAAAAATAATTATAAAAATCTAAAAAAATTACAGAAAATATATTTTGAACCTACAAACCCTAAAAAAATACTTAGGACAGATTTATGTTCATATGTTTCCTACTATAATTACTAGAAGATCTAAAAATTAGTTTTACCTATTTAACTCAAAATAAATAGTAAATCTTCCAAAAATTCTGAAAAAATTCCAAAAAATATATAATACTATTATACATGATAGAAAATTACTTAGGTCCATTCAATGTGCATTGTATTACACAATAAATTCTAGAAGTCTTAGAAAATTATATATTAGCCTATTTTAAACCCAAATAAATCCAAATAAATTCTAAAAATTCTAAATAAATTATAGAAAATATATTTAAGTATTTTATCCTAAAATAAATGTTTGGTAGAAAAATATGCAAGTATGGTCTCACAGTAAATTATGTGAGCCCTAAAAAATTATGTTTTCTAGGTTTTAATTATCCAATAATTCTAAAAAATCCAAAAAATTCTAAAATAGCCTAAAAATGATTGTAAGTCCTAGTATAAGTCTCCATGAGCTATATGAACCTTAGAGTTACATTATTATTCTTACAAAACTATACGTAGTATTTTAATAATACAATTCTCACAAAATTACTAGTGTATTCTAATTATTATTGTTATTATTAGCATATGATACTATTATTTCTTCTCGTTACGACAAATTTCTATTTATAACTATAAAAAATAGTTCTAAAAAAATAGGGGAGGTTACATTCTACCCAACTTATAAGAATTTCGTCCTCGAAATTAAAAATAAGGCTCGATTTAAGAATAAGGGAAGGTAATATGATAGTGAAGGGTCAAGTATGAATTATCGTACCTCAAACTTGAAAAGGGAAAGATGTAACTCGTATACTAAATTATAAGGGTTAGTCTGGTCTGCATTAAGTGAGGTAATATGGCACGAATAAATTTCCAAAACGGGGCAGATACCAGTCCCTCAAATACTGCGCATAAACAGCGTTTATGTTACCAAGCTCCGCTATGGGTGCTGGGTGACTGGAACTCCCCGTCTGAGATACAGCCGCGATAGGTGCTTGATGACTGGAACTTCCCGCAGGTGGTATCTCTTCCTCCTTAACAGTAGGAGGCATCACTTCCTCCTTAACAGTAGGATGTGTCGCTCTCTTGGGTGCCATCTGGTAAGGTAGATGAAAACAAAGAATTAGCAAAGAATTAGCTATTGGACCAGAACGGAAGAATTAGATGATTATGTAGCAGTATAGATCTAGTAAAATTTGTAAGACACAGTAGACATAGTAGAAATTGAAAATTTGGCATTTTATGAGATTTAGTAAAACTCTACACACACACACACATACCTCACATACCTAATGCACACAACAAGCAATTAATACACATAGCATACACACAACCACACGACCTGAACTATACTTATATCCCATGGTCAGCCATATATCCCCATCACACCTCATTCACCTCTAAAGCACAACACTGTACATTAGCACACTCAAAACCCCTCCCACTGGATACCACTGTGCATTAGGCAAGACCATATTCTAATATACAATAACTTCACTAATTCAGTTCACAAACACACATCCTCACTGAAACTCTAGTTATCAGTGCTGAAAGTGCACTTTAAAACCATTACCTGCCTATACAGCAGGTACCCCTTGCCAACACCAGCTCAACTAATCTAATAGCATACAGGTGTACTTACTGATACAACATGTATCAGTAATACATGACCACTGCTTGAAAGTAAGCAACAAATACCCAAAACAGACACCTATTGATAGTGATGCACATCTACTCACTACAAATGCAGTACCACTACCCGAGTTCTGCACAAATCCTCTGAAAAATCTACATCTACCCTAAAACATATAGACACTTGCACTCACTCAAAGCTACTCATACTTCTCTTTATTGTGTCCTACCAAGCAATCAAGCACCCCACTCCTCACTGTCCTAACAAGCAATTATGCATCCTAATGTGACACCATAAACCTAAATCTAAACATGTTGTCATTGAAAACTTTAATGTGATACCCTAAACCTAACCCCTGCTCAAAAACCCTAAACCTAACCCTAACCCTAACCCTAACCCCAGGTCAAAAAACCTAACCCTAACCCTAAACCTAACCCTAATCCTAACCCTAAACCTAACCCCTGCGTCTGTGTGTGTGTGTCGTGTGTGTCTGTGTGCGTGTGTCGTGTCTGTGTGCGTGTGTCGTGTCTGTCAAGTGTGTCTTGTGTCAGTGTCACATGAGAGAGAGAGAGAGAGAGAGATTACCTAGAGGTCGAGGAGGAGGAGGGGGATGTCGGAGTAGCCGCAGCCGTGGATACTCGGTCGCCGCAGCCGTGGAAACCCGGTCGCCGGAGAGGGGAGGGCGGGGGAAATCGAAACGTTTCGAAATTTTCGACAGATGGAGAAAAGAAAGCCGAGCCCTAATTAAACAAAATTTAGCGACGTTTAGCGACGTCACATAAAAACGTCGCTAATATTCAAATTAGCGACGCCAAAGAAGTCGCTAAATACGTTGCTAAATTTTTTTTATATATACGTCGCTAATTACGACGCTAAACATCGCTAAATCAGATATATTAGCGACGTTTAGCGACCTTAATTGAACTTATAGCGACTATTCTTTTAAATTCTTAATAAAATTCGCTAAATGTCGCTAAATGTCGCCATTTAGCGACGCCTAGCGACGATTTTTACCGAGTCGCTAATTTAGCGACGTTTTTACTAGGAGTCGCTAAAATACGTCGCTAATCTCGCTTATTCTAGTAGTGCAAGGAGAACTTGCATATGGAATCGAGGGTGCGAGGAATATGATAAGAGAATATTAGTAACCAAAGGGGACGAGGTGTTGATAGGAAAGAGAATACTACAACTGCTACTCGTGTCATCTACTTGTTTTGTGGGTATGCCATCTGGTTAAAATATTAACCTATACTTATAGCTGCTAAGTCACCATATATATATACAATTCTACATCTATCTATACTTCTAAAATTTTGTATCATAATGGGGTATATATCTAGTACTATCCATGTGTCCACTTCCATCAAGCACGAGCGTTCGAATTTTTTGAAATAGGAAAAGACGAGAAACAATGATAGTGATGTCAAGGGGAATGAACGAGTACAATTGCGAATGCCAATGGAGATAATCGAATTCAAAGAGGAATTTTATTAAATCGGTTGTGGATTAAGAACCTATCTTGGTCTATTCCTTTTCGCAGGCTCGTATCTGTACAGTTACGTAATCGATACGATATGCTCTGACCTGTCTAGACATGTATATTCGTCTAATAAGCTAAGTCAACTATATCTCAATCTACGTAAAATAGTCATATGAAGAGCGAATCAAGTGCACTAAGGTTGATCAGATCATAATACACTGATTCTAGTTAGAAAATATATTAGTGGACGCCCAATAATACATATGTCATGAACAAGCTCGATAAAAGAATAAGCTTGCAAAACTAGGCTATAATAGTAGCATAAGTCAAGATAGTCCAAAAATATAAGTACGTATGATTATGATGAATGAAAGTACAAATAGTTCAAGTTCATCAAGAATCTAATACTCGTCCAGTGTTTGTGCCTCTACAATTGCCATACTAACTTCTTGTCTAAATCTCTGGTCGACCAAATGGGGTATGGACCTCTAAAACTCTACAGTCAAGATAAATACTATCTTCTTACACTAATATATATTTAGTGTCATTTAATTATACTTTATTAGTTGGTCATAAGGACTATGGGATGCCAGGTTGTGAGGTATTCTACCCAACTTACAAGAACTCAACTAATAGTGTAATTAACCAATGGAGCATATACACCTAATACAAGTCACCTTCCTAACCTCTATCAAGCACAAAAGAGAAGATAAGATTTTCATTGCGAAAGGATCAAGCAAGATATATTTCAAGCTGTCAGATGAGAATTCGAAACAAAATCAAGGGGGGTGATTAAATAAGTGGATGAGATCCTATACTTTAATCATATACGCAGGCGCTCGGTAAAGTAACGTAACCGAGACAATATGTTCTTGACCTGCATGGGCTACCAAAAAAACGTGTCATGCCCCAGTCCCAAAATACGTAGGACTAGCAATACGTAAGCATGCTAGCCGTATATATATGGCAACTCCAATATATAGAAACTATAACACATACGTACATTGTATATGAATAATAATTCATAAGTGGTATATATATATAATTGTCACAAGTCACAGGGCGTAACTAAATCTCATCCACAGACGTAAGTCAATAAATAAACTAAACCAAATAGATATAATGTGATCAAGTCTGAGTAATTCAAATGATAGTCGGGTGGAGACAAATCCACTACCAATGAATATAACAAAACTAAAATAAGAGAGGAGGACGAACTCCAATATAAAATAATGTGCTAAATAAATAAAGTATCAGCTAAGATCCATCAACTATGTGTCACGCTCCAGTCCCAAAATATCATGGGACTAGCCATATGGCAATAGCCAACAACATAACTCCAATGGACAAACCCAATTTAATGGACCCGTTCGAGTGCACTTAAGCTGTAAAACAAATAAATGGTCTAAAAATATCTGTCACAGTCTATATATCTAATCTCATCCACAATAAGTAACGAAATCATAAAGAGACAAGTCCAGTCACAATAATATAAAATGATCTGTCCAACCAAAGCAATATAAATAATATCGCGGGAAACAACTTGTCATCAAAATAGAAAGGGAAATAACTTAAAGTACAATATCCAGAAGGCACTACAAGATCAAATATCTAAGAACACTAAGCATAATAAATGAATGGTGAGAATATTGTGTGCTCAAGAGAAGACCTCCGTAACTCCTCGTCATCTGCAATATGTACGTCTCCAATGGCAGCATCTGCCCCGTAAACCTTGGGATAGCTCTTCTCGTCAACACATGGGGACATAATCCGGATCTAGTTTCTCAGGGGACATAGCAAGGTACAATAAACACTCAAGCAAAATAAAATACAGTAAGTAAATATAACATATCCTCAGGACAAGCTATGTAACCAGCTAAGTGAAATACAAATGAGAGTATCACTAGTACTCAGGCTGAGACCACTACAGGCTCTGTGTCGGGGAGCCCATAGTAGCAAGTAGTATCTCGTATGGCCAGTAAATGTGCCAAGCTCTGTTATAGAGACTAAAGCACCTCCAGTAACATAATATATATATAACATAATCAGCCTGTAGCATATGTGTCTCTCCCCACCCAATGTAACCTCACGTCTCATGTCCATAACACATAAGATCATGACCTCTAGCTAGTACAATGAGTCATAATGATACCTATATAATATGCAAGTCTCATATCACGACTCTTGTAAGCCTATACAGAATTACCATGAATAACTCAAGAAAGATTCTGTCACATAAAATAGTGTCAAGTGTCCTACGGTATAGCATACTTGGTAAAGCAAGCACGTAAAAATAGGATCATGGAATCAACTCTCTAAGTTGCGTTACACGACTCCGCGTATGGCGTCGACACCCGAATCTTGTTCGGACGCTAAGTAATGTCTCACGGTCCTAGGTTGAACAGGTACATCATAAGAGTATATATATATATATATATGGAAAAAAATACAAGCAGATAATATAATAGGATCTACTACAAGTTTGGCAAGGTACACTTGTCTGGGTTCTAAACTCCGTCAACTTCTCTTGAAAAGTGGAATCTACACGTACACCTCCGGATGCTAAAACAACATCACTAATATTCTCAGAAAACTTGAAATAGCTAGGATTGACTACCAATAAGTCTAATTTGAACACAGGGGCAAAATTGATAGTTTTGGGTCAAATCGAGATCCACATATGGCCCACTTCGTACCAAAAAAATGTGTCGGAGATAAAATTCTCCAAATTCGTAAAACTTAGTGTCTACAAGTTCAAAACGATAATACAAACTCAACGGGACGTCCAGAACTGAATTTTGATGAGCCGATCACGAAATCGCCCGTCATTTGGAACCATGGGGCCCAAAAATAGTGTTTCTTCAATGTTCTCATATTCGAACCAAACTTGGGTCACAAGACTAGCGTAACGATGCGAATCGAATGGCTTAAGTTTCGTTGCGAATCGACGAGTATACATGAAGTTATGACGAGATATCAGAATAGGCTGACACGGTATTTTTTGGCGGATACACGTTAATTTCGGCGTGCACACACGTCCAAATCAAGTTCCTAGAAAGCCCACATATCATATTTATGTTACACCCCATTCGGTGCAATCCATACACGATAACGTGGCCTCGTTTGGCGGGACGCACCCTGTATCACAGATTTTTTATGTTTCAAAAAATAAGTTTTTGGTCATTTTAAAATTAGAATAATTTAACCAATAAAGCAAACTAATAAAAACAAAAAAGAACAGTAAAATTTTTGGTTATATTGTGAAGAAGTCCTTTCAATTATATTTTAAAAATAATTAATAAGTTAGTAAAAAATTGGACATGAACAGGGGTACTAGGACTGAATTTTTGAACTATTTTTGAACAGTATTTCGGCCAACTTTCGGTCGATTTTTTGATCAAATCCGGGTGCCTAAATTCGTTCCACTTGAAGAAAATCCTAGGGGGTTAGGTTGTGAGCGTATCAGCGAAGAAGGAACGTGAAATGAGTGAGCGAGGAGGGAGAAAACTCCGTGCGAAGGGGGGCCGCACGGCTGCTGCGGCGTTGCTTCGGCGCGACGACGGTGAGGGATCATGGTGGTCGACGAGGGTGGAGGCATGGTTGATGGTGGACGTTATATATATATATATATATATATATATATATATATATATATATATATATATATATATATATATATATATATATATATATAACGTAGGGGGGAGAGCTTACACGGGTTGGGGTCTGGGTTGAGGTTTAGCCGGTATGGGTTGGGTTTTGGGTTTAGGTTTGGGTAGAGTAGTTAGGATTTCTTTTGTTTTATTTTCTCCTTTTTCTTTCTTTATTTCTTTTCTTTTTCTTTTTTTTGTTTTTATTTTATTCATAATTTTATATAGAAAATTCCCAAAAATAGTTAGGCACTTGATAAAAATTCTTGAAAATTTATATTTTTTCCAACAATTAATTTACAACCAATTTATATCAATTCAAAGGTATTTACTAAATATTAATAAATATTTAATTAGTTAAATAAATCCATAAAATTTTATTTTCTACTTAATATCATATTGGAAGCATGCAAGAGTTCGAATAACGCAACTCGAATGTCATGTGCGTAATAGGACCAGTTAGGCCATAGTATGGATTTAGTTGGAAGCAATGGGTTGGGGTGTCGGGTTAAAATCGTACGCTGCGACAAAAGGGTTAATTAATCATCGTTTTCTCGTAATTGTGTCACGAAAGTTGTGCGACCAAAATAAGGCATGGGATTGCAAATTTGTGAGTGACAGTTATGACATGAGCCTAATTTGACTCATCCAAGTCGAGCATGCTATGATTGTTGAAAAGGAAAGGCTAGTGCTGTACTCAAGATCTTAAAACCATGGTGATTGGTTTCCAAAGTTTAACTAAATTATCGAATAAATATTTAAAATAAATTTTTTTATTAATTATCGATCTAACCCTATATAAAAATTAGGGTGCTCACAATGTACCCACCTTAAAAGAATTGTGTTCTCGCAATTAAGAAAAATAAAATGTAACCGGTCAGAAAATATTTGCTCCAGAAGAGATGACATGGTTGTATGACATTTTTTGAAGTACGACACAAAGGATAAGGGGCCATGAACAAGGAAAAATCAAGAGGAAGGGTAAAAATTTTGTTCAAGCAGAACACGTAGGGAAGCAATAAAAACTTTTTCTAGGCAATGAGAGATGAGTAACTCAAGTGTAAAAGAGTCTGATTAGAACGGGGATCAACTACAGCTTCTGAAAACTTGGGTACCTCTAACATATTATTACTCTAGACTAACAAGTCCATACTGACATAATACTAGGTATAGGCTAGGGAATGGAACTAACAAGCATATGCTAAAATATTATTAGGAATATTCGTTACTATAGATGGCTATGATAAAACTAAATCTTACCCATACTTGCTACTCCTCGAGTCCGTGCCTCCTCCACTGTCATCACAAAAGCCTGTCCACGTCCCTGTGGTAGTACCCTCTGCTATTGCTAGGCCGGCTGGAAGAGTGTTGCCTGTGATGCCAAGGGTGGCCTCGGCTAATATTCTCCTGGTGCTGGTGGTCTGAATCCTCCATCTTCCACCTGTGATGCTCCTAGTGCTGGATAAGCTGGTCGATATGGCTGCTCGATCGGCTCCAGAGCTGGTAAAGCGAGTTGATGAACCATCAGTATTCGTCGGTGAACCATCGGTGCTCCTCCTCGATGCTTCGTGCAATCTCTGGCTGAATGCTAGTCTGAACCATAAAGCAAACACAATCTCAATCTGCGTCGGCATTTCTTGGCGAGATGGCCTACCTTGCCACAATAATGACAAGTAGGGAGTCCTGGTACTGGTGTTGGTAGGGCTAGTCGATGAATCACCAGTGCTCCTCTCCGCTATTCCATACAGACCCGTGCTTAGTGTTGTCCCGATCGGCTGTAAACACCCTAATTTTTAGAATTTAATTTAAATTTTTTATTAATTATTACTGTCAAAAAAATTTATTATTTTTAGTTAATTATATTAAATGTTCGTTCATGGATTTATTTTTTGAAATAAATTAATTATTAAAAATAGTGCAAAAATTATATTTTTGGGTGTATAATTAATAATAGAATATTGTATAATTTTTTTTGTAATTTATTGGGGCACAAAACTTTTTTTAATGGTCATATATGCATATATATATTAAACCAACTCAAACCAACCCCAACCAAACCAAACCGAACCAACCAAAACCTAACTAACCAAACCCGAATCCTAACCCGTACCTACTAACCCGCTAATCCGAACTCATTCCCATCTACAGTACCAACCCCAAACCCTCGCAGCTTCCCCGCACCCCCTACATTCCTCTTCCAAAAGGCCCCGACCCCCTCACTTCAGCTCCCTGTAACGCCCTCCCCTCACCCCTATCTAAACCCTAGCTTAGACCACTCTCACCACCATCATCTCCTCTTCAGAATCCAACGATCCTCCGCCGCCGACGACGCTGGACCGCCGCCGCACGCCGCCGCAAAGAAGCCGTCGCACAGAGCGCCAGAATTCCCGAGCAGCAGTAGTAACGAGGTACACTACTTCTAGCCCATGTATCTTCCTGCACAGTAGACTAATTTATGATCTGTCGAATCCTATGCAAAGACCACATGACCCTCTTGAAACCTGTATAATTATTTTGGTGTATCGTGTCATTTGTCGATCATAATTCGCGACGCAAAACAGAAAAATGACCAATTTTGTAGTTCAGAAACTATCACAATCACCCATGTTCATGTTTGATTTTCTTTCTTCCTAGTTAATATTTTTAAATTCTACTTGAACAGTAATTTATACAACATAACCGAGATTTAATCTCTTTAATTAGTTTATTTTAATTTATTTTATATTATGATTTATTCGCTGGTGAATTTAATCGAAAACTTGGTTTTCTAAACACGAAAGTTTCCTGAAACGGGGAGCGTCCTGCTAAACTAGGCGACTTCGTCGTATGACAATTGCACCAAAAGGTGTGTATCATTAACACAGACGTATGGGATTTTATGGAAGTTGATTTGGATATACGTGCACACCGAAATCAACGCATATCCCTCGAAAAGTCTCGTATCGGCCTGTTCTGACACTCGTCATAATTTTGTGTGTGCTTATCGTTTCGCAACAAAACTTACTCCATCGGATTCGCAGCATTACGCTGGTCTTGTGACCCAAGTTTGGTTCGATTCTAAGAATGTTGATGAAATACCATTTTGTGGGCCCCACGGTTCTATTTGACGGGCGATTTCGTGACCGGCTCATCGAAATCCAGTTCTGGATATTTTAATGAGTTTGTGATATCGTTCTAGACTTGTAGACACTAAGTATGATGAATTTAAGGAACTTTGTCTCTGGCACATTTTTTGGTGTGAAGTGGGCCACATGTGGACCCCGCTTTGACCAAAATCCCTCAATTCTGCCCATGTGTCTAAATTGGACTTATGGGTAGTCAATCCTAGCTATTTCAAGTATTCTGAGATCAATAGTAATATTTGTTTCAGCATCCAGAGGCGTACCTGGAGATTTCACTTATATCGGAGCAACTGACGGAGCTCAGAACACAGGCAAGTGTACATTGTCAACTTGCAGTAAATCCTGTAATATTAATTACTTATGTTCTTTCTTTTTACTTCTAAGATTTACTTGTTCACCCTAGGACCGTGAGATGTTACTTAACGTCCGAACGAGATTAGGATGTCGACACCGTACGCGGAGTCGTGTAACGTCACTTAGAAAGTTGATACCACAATCCTATTTTTACGTGTTTGGACTACTAGCATGACAGACCATAGGACACCTGACACTGATTACATAAGACAGAGTTTGTCTTGATGTATTTCTTGTTACCAGGATTCTTTGTAGGACTATAGGCTTCATGACATTTATAGACATACTTATATACTTGTACTTATGACTCATGGTGATAGATAGAGGTCTTGGCCCTGCGTGTTACTATATGATACATGAGGTTACATGGGAGGGGAGAGTCTCAACAGGCTGATTATATATATATATATATATATATATATATATATATATATATATATATATATATATATATATATATATATTACTGGTGGTGCCTTGGACTTTGTCTTTGGCACATTTACTGGCCCTTCGAGATATTACATGCTGCTATGGGCTCCCCAACACAGAGCCTGTAGTGGTTTCAGCCTGAGTATGAGTAATGCTCTCATTTGTATTTCACATAGCTGGTTACAAGTCTTGCCCTGAGGATCTATTTTTACTTACTGCATTTTATTTGGCTTGAGTGTTTATTGTACCTTGTTATGTCCCCTGAGGAACAGAGCATGTACCTTGTTTTTACTTACTGTATTTTACTGGATCCGAATTATGTCCCCAGGAACAACAGAGGAGGAGTACCCCAAGGTTTACGGGACAGGAGCTGACGTTGGAGAAGTAGTAGAACCAGAGGACGCGGTTGTGCTAGAGGATTTCTCCTGAGTATTCTGTTATATACTCAGTTATTTATGCTTCCAGTTATTTCATATCATGACTCGTGGACTTATGTATTGACTTATTTTATCGGATTTTTCTCTGAGACACTAGAAATATTGACTTAATGATGGACTATTTTCTTTAACTATTATCTTGATTAGTCTATCATATTTAGTTATGCTACTTTCTGTGGATGAGATTAGAATTATTCTGTGATAGATGGTATAGACTGCATTTATATTTATTACAGCTTAAGTGCACTCTTACGGGTCCATTAAATTGGGTTTGGCCATTGGAGTTGTGCTGCTGGTCAATGCCACGTGGCTAGTCCCTCGGTAATTTGGGACTGGGACGTGACATCCGTAAATCAAGCATATGCCCAACTTGCGTCTGCTCTCGCTCACGTGGTGGCCTTGTTTGCCATAATATTGACATATAGGCAGTGTCGGTGGGGTTGCTCTAGGTGGCTGGTACATGTTAGGTCTCTTTGCAACTCCTCCCTGTTGTGCTCGGTCTGGTGCTAGTGCATGCGGCCGCTTCTGGCTGGCCTCTCTCTCGTTGATGTGTTTCATGCATCGAGCTGCTACAAGGACGTCCGTATAAGAGTAGGTGCAACTGCGCTAATCAATCTTTATAACTCAAAGCTCAGCCCGTCAAAGAATTTCTTCGCCTTCTGTCACGCCCCAGTCCTAAAATACGTAGGACTAGGAATACGTAAGCATGCCAGCCCTATGTATATGGCAACTCCAATATATGGATACCATAATAAATACACGTACGTTATAATATGAACAATAATTCATAAGTGGTATATAATTATCATAAGTCACAGGGCATAACTAAATCTCATCAACATAATTAAATAGAAATAAATAACCAATCTATAATATAACTGCATCTCAAGATGAAGTATCAAAGAATGATAGTCGGGTGAAAATAAATCCACTGCCAAACTAGAATATAAAAGAAACCACATAAGATCATCTAATAAACCATGAGACTCGAAGAGAAGACCTTCTCGAAAGAGATAAGTAGCAAGTCCTGATCCGTGCTCCTGTGAATAAACAAGAGCGTCTACACCTGAAAAGGGACCAGGTCCTCAAAGGGACGTAACAAGATACATAGAAGCATGCCAATTTGAATACAGTAAACATGCAATATAGACGAAAAATATATAAGTACGCTGTAAAAGACAATCTATATGAAATGCATAATGAGGACAACTTTTCAACGTATGGACATGGGTAGGCTACTCGATCTAAATCTTACAACTCACACACACGTCAAGGACATCAGAAATTGACATACCGCGGGGGTAGCGACCAGCAAGACTCCAGAAATAGATATACCGCGGGGGTAGCGACCAACGCGATACACTACCGTAGTGTGAGCTAGATACAACGGTTTACCATAGTGGTTATAGCCCATACGCCTAATGATTGTCCTTCCCTCCCATGATACTAGGTGTCAAATGTGTGTCAACATATATATATATATACTTATGACTGAAAGAAAACATACATGCAATGAATATACAGAAATATAATAAGCATGCAAAGTACTGTAAGCAATTTGGCAAGATATCTTGCCTGGCAAGAGAGCTGCAAAGTGTAACGTCCAAACGTCAGGCACAATGGATCAGAAACTACGGCCTCAGAATGAACATCTCCGGATGATGAAATAAATATCATCAACGTTCCCAGAATAAGCGAGATAGCTAGAAAATACTACCCTTTCGTCCAATTTGGACACAGGGACAAAACGGTAATTTTGGGTCAAAGCGGGGTCCACATATGGCCCAGTTTGCACCAAAAAGCGTGCCAGGGATAAAGGTCTCTAAAAGGGACAAATTATAGGTCAAACCAATTCTAAATGTCAATACGAACTCAATGATACATCCAATTTTGGATTCCGGTGAGCCGAACACAAATTCGCCCAAAATGTCAACCGCGGGGCCCGCAAATAGGCGGCTTGGTCAACTATCTCAGAATCGCGTGAAACTTGGGTCACAGGACCAACGTGATACCACGAATCCAATGGCGCAAGTTTTGTCGCGTTCTGACGAGCGTACACTAAATGGTGCAATATTTTGCAAAATTCGCGATATGGGAAATTTTTACGGATACGGGGTGATTCCGACGCGCACACACGTCCAAATCAGTTTTTGCGAAAGCCCACACGTAAGAACATACCATGTGGGCCTTTTGGTACAATTGGTATGCGACGGGGCGGTCCCGTTTGGCGGGGCGCGCTCCGTATCATATTTTCTAATATTTTAAAAGTCAAGTTTTTCGTCGATTTGGAGGTTGAATAATTTTACACATAGAACGAATTAACAAAAACTAAAAGAACAAAAAATTTCTTGGTTATATGGAGAAGAAAAACCCTTTTATTAGTTTTTGAAAATAATAAACAGGTTGATGGCAAATTGGGTGTGAACATGGGATTTTGGATTCGAAATTCTGAACTGGTTTGGTCAGTTTTCTGGTCATTTTTCGGTCGATTGTTTGACCAATCCGGGACATAAAATTTCGTGCCGCTTTAATGAAAATCCTAGAGGGTCACGTTGTGAACGCACACGAATAAACCGCACGCAAAAAGAATCAAAATTGAGGAAGATATGATACCGTGAAGATGAGTCCAAAACTGGACTGTGCGTATGCGCGGTGCGCACACGCTGAGGACGGCGGCGGCAGTGCGGCGGCGGCCCGCGACGGCGCGGGCCGCGGCGTCGGGAGGTCGGCGGCGTGGGTTTGCCGGCGATCGGCCGGGGTGGTCGCCGGTGGTGGAGTCGCGGTTAGGGTTAGGGTTTAGGAATTGGGTTTATGGTTTGATGTATGGTAAGGTGTGTATATATATATATATATATATATATATATATATATATATATATATATATATAGAGAGAGAGAGAGAGAGAGAGAGAGAGAGAGAGGGGGGGGAGAGTTGGGAACGTGGGTTATGTGGGATCGGGTAGTCTGGGGTGCTGGAGGGAATTTGTTGGAAGGGGTTATTAGTTTAAGGCTTGGGTAGTTGTTGTTTAAGGGTTTGTTTAAGGGGTAGATTAGATTAAGGACTTTAATTTCCTTTCTTTTCTTTTATTTTCTTTTCTTTCTTTTCTATTTCTTTTCTTTTTCTTTTTCTTTTTCTTTTTCTTTTCCTTTTCTTTTTATTATTATTACTATAATTAATATTAATACTATTACACTATTTATTTATTAATATTACTATTACACTATTTATTATTATTATTATTACTACTATTATTGATATTACTAACACTTATTATTTTATTATTACTATTATTATTATTATTATTATTATTATTATTATTATTATTATTATTATTATAACTATTACTTAATACTTATTATTATTATTATTATTATTATTATTACGCTATTTATTTATTTGCACATATATTTGAGGTATATAAAAATATATTTGTACCCAAAATAAATTCTAATAATTTTCTATCACTCTTCCACAAGATTCCTAAAATAAAAATAATAGATTTTGTACAACAATTCTAAATAATTAATTATCTAGGTACTTACATTAATAAATCATATTTCTAATTAACTAAAAAAATAATATAAATAAATTAAATAACTAATTAATTAAATAATATTTTAAAAATGGGATTTTACATTCTACCCAACTTATAAAAATTGTGTCCTCGAAATTGACACTAACCCATATTCCTAATAATCACTATAGCTATTACACTACTTTGCTATCTAGCAGTGCTTCCTAAAAGTCATGGTCTGCCATTCTAACACTTCCTCATTTATTGTCCATATACTATCTATTTCCAACTCATCTACACTATCCAACTTACAAAAATTCTACTAGTAGTCAAAGTCTCTTGAGGCTATTGTCTAGGTTGTAGGACGAATTTATTCATTGGGTCAAGAATCTTGGGATACCTGTCTGGAATCTCATAAACATGATTTTTCCCCGTAACCGTCAAGTATCGTAGTCTAATACTGCCATGCCACATGTCCAGTATGTCTGCAAATACTTCGACTACTCTTCTATAACGGTCTAGCTGCAGCTGCAGCTACCGCTACTTCGCCAGTGATTTGTCATAGTTGTCAGTTCATAACAAGTGTCTTCAACTCTTTTCTAAGCTTAGTCAAAGTTTCAGACAATAGTTAAGGTCTTGACTAACTTTATAAAACTATTAGAAGTAAAAACTAATTCAACAATCCAACTAATTCCTATTAGACTAAGGGATGATATACATGGTTTTAAAATGATAAGAGGATACAGATATTACCATAATACATATACATAAGAGTTATCATTATGTACTCATCTTTTAGTTATTAATCATTTACTAAACCATTTATGTTTTTAACTAACAAAATAAGGGTGAGGTTGAAGTAATTCAAGCAATCTATGATGGCACGAAAGGACGCAACTATGATAGAAAGATTTAAGCATGAGATAAGGAATGGGGATGGAAGAGAAGATGGGCTACCCCAAGGGGCGATATGGTGATAGGGAAAGAATACTACTACTGCTACTCGCGTCATCTATTAGCATCGCGTGTATGCCATCTGGGTAGAATATCAATATATTCTCATAACTGCTAAACCACCATCTATATAATTCTACGTCTACTATGCACCTAAGATCCCGTGTCATAAAGGGGGTTGTGAGTATGTAATGACAAATATAACTAAAAGGTCATACCTGTATCTATGGCTTCCTGTGCCTGTGCTCCTATATTTGTCATTGTGAGTGCTTGGCCTATGGGGTATATCTAGTACTATCCGTATATCAAACTTATACTAAGCACGAACGTTCGCCTTTCCGAAATAGGGGAAGACGGAAAACAACAATAAAGGAATTCAAGGAGGAGGTGATAGAATACAAGTACGGGATTCAAAGGGATTAGAAATTCGAAAGGGAGTTGCCAAGGCAGTTGTGGATTGAAATCTTATTTTGGTACATTCCTATTCGCATGTTCACATCAGAACAGTTATGTACCTGACATGATATGCTCTGACCAGTCTAGAGGACAAGTATATTTGTCTAACAAGTTGAGTCAACTATATCTCAATCCACGTAAGGTAGTAATACGAAGAGCGAACCAAGCGCACTAAGGTTGATCAGACCATAATGCACTGATTCTGATTTAGACAATGTATTAGTGTGGGCCCCCAATAATACATATGTCATGAACAAGCTCAATACAAGAATAAGCTTGCAAAACTAGGCTATAATAGCAGCATAAGTTGAGGTAGTAAAAAATATAAGTACGCTTGATTATGATGGAGGAAGGTACAGAATAATTTAAGTTCACCAAGAAGATCGGTGTTGTGCCTCTACAGTTGCCATACTAATTTCTTGTCTAAGTCTAAAGTCAACCAAATGGATGTATGGGCCTCTAAGTTCTACAGTCTAGATAAACACTAAAGTTCTATAGTCTAGATAAACACTATCTTCTTATGCAAGCCTATAGTTGGTGTCATTCATTTATACTTCATTAATAAGTTAAAAGAACTATGTGTTACTAGGTTATGAGGCATACTACCAAACTTACAAGATCTAACTGATAGTATTATTGAATACTAGAGTGTATATACCTGGTACAAGTCATCTTCCTAACCCCTATCAAGCACGAGAGAAGATTAACATTGAGAAGGGATCAAGCAAGATGCAATGCAAGCAATCAAATGAGAATGTGAAATAAAATCAAGGGAGGTGATAATTAAGTGGATGAGATCCTATATTCTAATCCTATGCGCAGGCTGGCTCGGTATAGTGACGTAACCGAGACAATATGCTCTCGACCTGTATGGGCCACCACAAAAATAGGTCACGCCCCAGTCCCAAAATACGTAGGACTAGAAACACGTAAGCATGCCAGTCGTATGTATATGGCAACTCCAATATATGGATACCATAATACACACTACGCTGTAATATGAACAATAATTCATAAGTGGTATATAATTATCACAAGTCACAGGGCATAACTAAATCTCATCCACATAATCAAATAGAAATAAATAACCAATCTATAATATAACTCCATCTCAAGATAAAGTATCAAAGAATGATAGTCAGGTGGAAACAAATCCACTGCCAAACTAGAATATAAGAGAAACCATATAAGATCATCTAATGAACCATGAGACTCGAAGAGAGGACCTCCTCGAAAGAGATAAGTAGCAAGTCATGATCCGTGCTCTTGTGAATAATCAAGATCGTCTACACCTGGAAAGGGACCAGGTCCTCAAAGGGTCGTAACAAGATATATAGAAGCATGCCAATTTGAATACAGTAAACATGCAATATAGACAAAAAATATATAAGTACGCTGTAAAAGACAATCTATATGAAATGCATAATGAGGACAACTTTTCAACGTATGGGCATAGGTAGGCTACTCGATCTAAATCTCACAACTCACACACACGTTAGGGACATCAGAAATCGATATACCGCGGGGGTAGCGACCAGTGAGACTCCAGAAATTGACATACCGTGGGGGTAGCGACTAATACGACACACTACCGTAGTGCGAGCTAGATACTACAGTTTACCATAGTGGTTATAGCCCATACGCCTAATGATTGCCCTCCCCACCCATGATACTAGGTGTCAAGTGTGTGTCAACATATATATATATAGCATATACTTATGACTGAAAGAAAATATACATGCAATGGATATACAGAAATATAATAAGCATGCAAAGTATTGTAAGCAATTTGGCAAGGTATCTTGCCTGGCAAGAGAGCTGCAAAGTGTAACGTCCAGACGTCAAGCACAATGGATCAGAAACTACGGCCTCAGAATGAACGTCTCCGAATGAAGAAATAAATATCACCAACATTCCCAGAATAAGCAAGATAGCTAGAAAATACTACCCTTTCGTCCAATTTGGACACAGGGATAAAACGGTAATTTCGGATCATACCGGGGTCCACATGTGGCCCACTTTGTACTGAAAAGTGTGCCAGAGATAAAGGTCTCTAAAAGGGACAAATTATAGGTCAAACCAATTCTAAACGTCAATACAAACTCAACGATACGTCCAATTTTGGATTCTGGTGAGCCGAACACAAATTCGCCCAAAAAGTCAACTGTGGGGCCCACAAATAGGCGGCTTGGTCAACTGTCTCAGAATTGCGTGAAACTTGGGTCACAGGACCAACGTGATACCATGAATCCAATGGCATAAGTTTTACCACATTCTGATGATCGTACACTAAATGATGCGGTGTTTTGCAAAAGTCGTGATACGGGGACTTTTTACGGATACGAGGTAATTTCGACGCGCACACACGTCCAAATCAGTTTTCGCGAAAGCCCATAAGTCAGGACATACCATGCGTGTCTTTCGGTACAATTGGTACGCGACGGGGCAATCCCGTTTGTCGGGACGCGCTTCGTATCATATTTTCTAATATTTTAAAAGTCAAGTTTTTGGTCGATTTGGAGGTTGAATAATTTTACACATAGAACGAATTAACAAAAACTAAAAGAACAGAAAAATTCTGGATTATAGGGAGAAGAAAAATCCTTTTATTTGTTTTCGAAAATAATAAACAGGTTGATGGCAAATTGGGTGTGAACATGGGATTTTGGATTCGAAATTCTGAACAATTTTTGTCAGTTTTCCGGTCATTTTCTGGTCGATTTTTCGACCAA